>CABHPH010155134.1:0-63578 GCA_902168325.1 Peromyscus nudipes | reverse complement strand
TTTTTTTCCTGGTTCCTCAACTCTGTCCCATGCATTCAAGGCTGCTGTTCGACACAGAATTAAGGTTTGGATATCATATAGACATTGTGTTTGTAATGAAGCATATTGGCCTTCTCCAATAAGCTGATCCTGGCAGACTTGTATTCCTTTATCCCTCCATTGTTTTTCTATGTTTTTAGCTTCATCTGTAAAGTAAATGTGCCACTGAATTTTCTGACTTGTCTCTAGAACAGCCTGTGTCAGGTCCCGCCAGTCCTGTTGTGTAATCCTATTATATGTCGACCAAGAGTTTAACATTTGCTTTACGTATGGGGAATGCATGCCATAAGATACTATTGCCTCCTTAAACCTTCGTAAATCCATCATGTCAATTGGAGCCCAATTATTTTGTGTAATCATTTGATCAGGCGACTGCTGTACGGTTACCGGATAAACTAAGGGTGACTGTGTGAAAACAGGCTTTCTCTCTGGAACCTTATGATCCACAACTTCACTCTTAATTTCTTCTGTCTGAGTTTTTTCAAGTTTAACAAGTTTTTCTAAAGCTGTCATCCTGGCACTTAAATTGACTATCTTTTTAAATAGTAAAATGAGTATAAACATAGTAACAAACTGCATAATCCTATCAATATTAATCATTCCATACAGTTGTTCCATTGTCAGACTGCCTAAAAATGCAAACAAAGCCCAATTTTCTTCCAATGTACACAGAAAACCCATTTTTTTTTAATGTGGAAAAAATTTCTCTTTTAAATAGTTTCTTTTAAAATATCTGATATGTTAATTGACTTACCAAATCCGCGCAGAACAGTAGAAATCCGAGGGAATTTCAAAACAGTCACCTAGTGTCCAAAGTGAATCGAGAAAGAGAGAGAGAGAGAGAGAGAGAGAGAGAGAGAGAGAGCAAGAGCAAGAAAGCGAGCTACCAAAAGCTTAGATCCAGCCACGTGTTGCGGCTTGAGCGGAGTCAAGCCTTGGCTAAACTGCCTTAAACTCTGACCACGTGCGTTGAATTTACAGGCAGGTATCCTGTTCGGCAGGGCAGACCCGAGTTGTTTGTAGCACCGGCTTTAAGTTAACTGCTTGGGGCTACAGTCAGTCCGGCCTGAACCCGGGCCGCCTGGCCTAGGAAGCCGGCTGCCCGGGCGGGAACCCGGACCCGCCGCGACCCGCCGCAAGTCAAGCGGTTTCTTATGGATTCTTGTCACGTTGGGCGCCAAATGTTGATGTAACCAACCGCCTTATTAAATAATAAACACAAAGCCAATGTAAGGATGAAAGCCCAAAGAGGTCAGAGCTAAGAATCTTACCCGCTTTTCTGCCAGCTAGTTTCTCCCGCCAGGAGATCTCTCCGAAAAGGAGTTATTTCTTGTGCGTTTGACTTATAAAGAGTCCTTGTTCTTCCTTCTCATTGGTTGTAAACCCAACCACGTGACTGCCTCGTCACTGCCTCTCTGTACAGACCTCCAGGTCTCTATGGTTGGTATTGAGATTAAGGGCGTGTGTCTCCAATGTTGGCTGTATCCTTGAACACACAGAGATCTACCTAGTTCTGCTTACCAAGTGCTGGGATTAAAGGCGTGGACCACCACCGCCCCTTACCAAGTGCTGGGATTAAAGGCGTGGACCACCACTACCCTGGTTTTCGCTATGGCTTGCTAATAGCTCTGACCTCTAGGCAACTTTATTTATTAACATACAAATAAAATCACATTTCAGTACAAATAGAATACCACTATATTGTTCTTTCTTCTTTTTCTCCCAGATTTCTCCTTCTGTTTATTCTCTCTGCCTGCCAGCCCTGTCTATCCTTTCTCCTGACTCACTATTGGCTGTTCGGTTCTTTATTAGAACATCAGGTGTTTTAAACAGGCACAGTAACACAGCCTCACAGAGTAAACAAATGCAACATAAAGGAATGCAACACATCTTTGCATCATTAAACAAATGTTCCACAGCATAAACAAATGTAACACATTTTAAAATAATATTCTACAACAGTGACCACATTTCATGCATTTACTATTTTTTCTGAATATCTAAGAATAAAATTTCCTCAGTGGTCCTGCATTTCAATTTTGTCAGTGACAACTGGTGTCTATAATTTAATATAGTATATTTCTTACTTTAAAAACACCAAATCTGAAGGATAAACTGCATGGCTAGTCTACAGTTATTTAAATAAAGGTGTTGTCAGGGAATGGGAATTTAGATTATTGTGTTTGAGGATCTCTTACAATGTTTTGTCTATGGTAAATACTGATGGAAGCATCATTTCTCTATCTCCTACCATCACACTTTTGACTCACGGGTACAGAGATGCTATTTAAAGTTATGAGACTATTTTAAATCATAAAAAATTTAAATGCCATTAGAAAGAAGAAAGAGTCAATGACTGAACATAGAGAGCTAAGAAAGAGAAAATAAGTCAGCAATGAGGTAGGACCAAGAGCGTGTTGAAATCATTATATGTTATAACTTATTGAATCAAGAATTCAGTCAGGACTCACTTGAGCAATTATTTTGTTCCCTACACCACTGATGTGGGTTCTCATGGCGCAAGGCTTCTGGAGGTGGGATCCAGTGGCGGAACAGTTTTTATCATATGTCTGGAATCTCAACATAGAAGGCTTTTATGTCTGGAAGGCTGAGCTGGGAGTATTCCATAATCATATAAGAATGACATCTCCAATGTAGCAATCTGAGTATAATTAGACATCTTACACACTGGCTTCTGGCTTCAAGAACGTCTGTATTAAGAAGCCTATGCCTTAATATTCATGTCCAGAAACAGTGTGAACCACATGAAATAGTGTAAAGAACACCAAGCCCAACCTTCATTAAATGTGAAAGAGCTTGTGGCCCATTTTAATAAATGCATTTCAGTTGTTACTGGCAGCAAACTAATATGAAATTATAAATTAAGATGATATTTCAAAACATGAAGATCCTTACTTCTCTTGATAAGAGAAATTCCAGTGACATGTATTCATGAACACTTGATTAGAATAGAACACTATAGATACGTTTCCATCTTTTTGACCTAATAGATCTTTTCACAAAGAATATTAAAACTTAAACTACACCAAATGCATGTCTAATATACACATACATATACATTATTTATTTCAGAGTAATAAACATTGATCCTGAAATCTCAAAAGTCTCTCTTAAGTATTTTTTTTTCTGATGGGTGATATTGCTCTGTATGCTGTGAATGTGTTGCTCTGATTGGTTGTTAAATAAAATGCTGATTGGCCAGTAGCCAGGCAGGAAGTATAGGTGGGATAAGCAGAGAAGGAGAATTCTAGTAGAGGAAAACTGAGTCAGGCGATGCCAGCCTGCTGTCCAGGGAGCAGCATGTAATGGCACACAGGTAAAGCCACAGAACATGTGACGACATATAGATTAACAGAAATGGGCTGAGTTTAGGTGTAAGAGCTAGTCAGTAATTAGCCTGAGCTAACAAATAATATTAAGCATCTGTGTGTTCATTTGGTTCTGAGCAGCTGCAGGAGTGAGGGACCGCAGGAGCCGGGTGGGACCAGGAAAATTTCAGCTACATTTTTCATTCAATTTTGATATTATTGAAGGAGCAGTGTCCAAACTGTCTTCTGATAATGGCATGTCAGTATAAAGTACTTGCCTGGCATTTGCAGGGTTCTATCCTTAGCCCCCCAAAATACAGTCCTAATTCTTTCCATAAATTAAGCAGAACTTTTATATTCTTTCACATGGTCAATAACATCTAGTTCAAATCAGACATTCACAGGAAAAATATAAAGGCAGTGAATGGGACAATAAAGCACTCGTGGCCCAAAACTCATGCAAATGATAATGATTCCATTCCTACAGAAAGGGAGTCAAGGGAACCCTGAGGCTAGCAGGCTAGCCATCCTAGTAGAAAGGGTGAGTTCTAGGCTCAAGTCAGAGACTCTGCCTCAATAAATACAGTGGAGAATAATCAAGACAGACTCCCAGTATCAGCCTCAGGCCTACACACACACATATATGCACACATGAGCACATGCATCTACACAGACATGTGACCACATATATGCGAACATGCATATATGCGAGCATGCATCAAAACATACATGCACATGGAAAATAATGTATGTGTTTGTATAATATGTGTTTGTGTGTATGTTTTGTGTGTGTGTTTGTGTGTGTGAGTGTGTATGTGTTTGAGTGTGTGTGAATATAGGTACAAACTATTTTCTAAGACATGAAATTTTTTATTATTTTTTAAATATAGCTTTTGGTGTTTAATTTTTGACATTAAAGTTTTTCTTTCTTATTATCTTTGAAACATAGTTTCTGGTGTTTAGTTTTCTGTTTTTATTCAAAAAGAATCTAAGGACAGGATTGAAAACAGAAATAGTGAGAAATCTATTTAAGAATTAAAAATACTTTACTTCCAAACCATGTTTTAGACATAAGATTTCCTTACGTGTTCCAAACTGCAACACATTGTTTGTCAATTATTGTTTCAATTTTTTGTACCATAAATACTTTATCAGTTAAATTCTCAGTGGATACTATGGTGACCGTTTTAAGGCTTATAGTTTGAATTTAAAAGAAGATTATCTAATTGGTTAGGCTATTTATTGTAAGATTTAGAATTTAGAAACAAATGCTGCCACATAGTGTTAATACAACATATATACCATAATACTATCAGTAAATAAGATACAGCTGAGGCTGCCACATAGCGTAATACAACACACATACCATAATACTGTCATTAAATAAGGGACATCTGAGGTTGTGAATGAGAAGATCGCCTTCAACTTCAGTCCCCTATTTTCCTCTCGTAGTTTCTGTAACTCTTTGGTTTTGCTACCTAAATGATTTATGCCTTCACACAAAGGAAACACATATTTGTTAAACCTGTTTTTATCAACCATGTTATTTTCAAAGACAACTGTACCTTTTATTTATTATCAATTATTAAAACATCACAGGGATGTACACAAAGTTATTTAACAGGCTGGAAAGACTACGTGAATATTTCTTTACAATTGAAACATTTTCAGAGGAAGAAGTATGTGTACCCAATGAAAACTACTTCTCAGGGATTTATAGTTAGGCAAACATGCATAAATAATATTCAATGATTGCCATTTATCCTCACCAACACAATAAAATTGAAGACTAATATGGCTAATTTGAGCTTGAAGAGCAAGACTTAGCATTATATTTTCTTACAATACAGATACCGGCAAAACGTCTTGACGAGAATCCAAGTTACTCAAGCCTTCTTTACTTGTTCATTTCTCATTTTTCTACCATTTTTTTACCTTCAACATCAGCTCCGCCATGGCACACTTCTGCCCTCTTCACGCCACTAAGCATGTCTGCTCTCCGTAGTCATCTGGCTCTATGGGCAGCTTAATTACCAAACCGGACCAAGATTGCTATTTCTTACAACAAAGAGTTAGTGGTTTAGCTATTATTTATTTCTTGACAGCTAATACCAGTGTTAACCATCATCCACTGTGGAGCATAGATGATCTTGTTCCAAGTTCAACTTAGGAAGCAAGCATCTGTTTCTTTCATTTTGGGTATTAAATGACTTATATTCAGGATCAATAAGTTTTCTGTGGGAGAGCAGTGGTTTTTTTTGTTTTGTTTTGTTTTGTTTTTTTGTTTGTTTGTTTTTTAAGGAAATCTCCTTATTTGTATTCTTACATTGCCCAAGCTGTAATCATATTCAATTCACCATCAGGAGTTTCACTATATCAGACCATGCATATATGCTGCATTGTATTATTAATTGGTTAATATTTAATAATTAAGTCTATAGCTGAAGTTTTCCTGTGCCCCATCTGACCCATGGTCAGGAAGAATCTCTCTCACCCAGTAGCTGCTTGGACCCAAGTAAACACAGAGAGGCTTATATTAATTAAAACTGCTCAGCCATTAGCTCAGGCTAACTATTGGCTGGCTCTTACACTTAAATTAACCTGTAATTCTTATTTATGTTTAGCCATGTGGCTTGGTACCTTTTCTCAGTTCTACTTTCACATCTTGTTTCCTCTGTGTCTGGCTGACGACTCCTGACTCAGCCTTCCCATTCCCAGAATTCTCCTCTCTGCTTGTCCCACCTATACTTCCTGCCTGGCTACTGGCCAAGCAGCATTTTATTTATTAGCCAATCAGAGCAACACATTCACAGCACACAGAGCGATATCCACAGTATAAGTCAGCTATTGAACCCTCACAAATTTATTTAGAAGTAAATAAAAAAAATTGTCATTCAAGAAGGAATAATACCATTACGGATGTAATTAACCATTTTCTTATTGGATTTGAGGTCTGGTACTGTTAAGCTGGTCAAAAGTCCATAGCTGGGGATCACAGGTCCTAAGTGAGAAGTTCGCCACTGTTTTTTCAGCTTGTTTGTTTGTTTTCATATATGGATGTTGGGGACCAAAAGTTGGATAACTGCACTGTGACCTTTCTTGCCTGGCTGATCTGTCGTGACTGTACCCTTGACGAGCGTTACTAAGTTACAAAAAACAATAACTCCCGGAAAAATCACAAAATGTACCTTTAGATTAATGTACTTTTGGATTAACTTCCTGGACTGTGTTCGGTTGGTCAGTTGCACAAGCATTGGGCCAAAGAAACCTCTCTCTGACTTTATTCTTCAAAGAGACTTCTCCCCCGACTCTATTCTTCAAAGAGATCTCACCTGGACCCTATTCTTCAAGCTTTCATTCCCCCCCCTTTTTCCCTATTCATTTTTCCCATCTACCAGCATATATAAACCCACTTCCCCTTGCAATAAACGAGACCTTGACACAACTCAGACTGACTCTGTCATTCATTATACGTGCCTGGTCTCCTTCTTCTCTCGCCCCCATTGGTCCTTTAGGAGGTGCCTCCTCGAGTCCCACAAAATAACCTGGCCTGCTGGACGGGACATATGGACATGATATCAAGTTACTTTCTAATATTTATGCTTATTCCTTTAGGTTAGTGTTGCTCTAAGCCTGATCAAAGAAGTTTCTACCTGAAGTAGGAGGTAGTCACGGAAGAGACCCCGGCTACTGAGAGTGCTGGGAGTGCATGATGTTTGTTTAAGTGCTCTGCTCTGCACAGGATGTCTGCATTATCCCCTGCACAGTTCAGGGAGCATTCTTAGAGAAGGTAGGGAGAATCTAAGAGCCACGGGATAAGAAGGAGTTCTGTGAAAAGCTGTCTTTTAGACAGATCATGTCTCTTGCATCCATGAACACACAACAGCAGTGTTTACCTGTACAAGACTTGGCTGATCAACATTCTGTCTTGGAGGGAGGGAAGCCTCCCTGGAAGCTATAGGTAATTAATGGTTTCTTGGGTGTCACATTTCTCATTTTGGTTAGCCAGTGGTAACTTGCCTTTGTTGAAGTCAATATGCACAGCACACAGATCCTGATGCTCATGGAAAAAATTCTAGTTGAATAAAGCAGGCCACAAACATGAAAATAAGAAGCAATTGCTGAAAGGGGGTTCCAAATAGGCAGAAGACAAGATCAATAGGAAGATCATGATCAAAGAACATTACATATATATAATGAAATTGTGAAAAATTAGTTTAAAAATAGTATAGTCATTAAAATAAGATCTATATTAAACTGAGTGTGCTTAGTCTTAAATATCACACACAGAAAAATACAATATGCGTTCATAGTTCTTAACATATTTTGATGTTAAAGCAACTAAAACTAATGCAAGCTTTTTATGTTTGTTATGGAGGAAGATTACCTGCCAGTATAAGTGTTCCATGGGGATAAAACATGCTTGTACTAGAAACTGATGTCTGAGAGGACTTTCAACCATAAAGAGGCAAAGTGAATGCCAGGGTCCAAGGCTTTAGAGGGAAGAGTCTCATTACTGCTTGAAGACAATGTTGCAGCCTCAAATTTGAAACCCTTAACATTCTGAACTAGAGAGAATTCCAGGGCCTTTTGTCAGTAAACACAGTTTGCCTGTATTCTACAAGAGTAAGTTGTGGTGGTTTGAATGAAAATGGCCCCCATAAGATATTTGAATTCTTGATACCCAGTAGATGGAACGTTTGGGAAAGATTAGGAAATGTGGACTTGTTGAAGAGAGTGTGCCACTGGAGCACCCGGAATTTAGTGTTGGAGCCATGGTGTATGCTAAAAGAGTCAAGGAAAAACGGACTAGAGGCAGTGATGCCTTCTGAACAAGACCCCATTCACATCACCTTGAAACCTGTGGAAAGAAAAGGCCTAAGGAATTATCAGTTCCAAAGGCCAACAACAAATTAAAGCTCATGAAAATTAAAAGATGGGGCCAGATTTCATCCCAAGTAGGCAGCAGAACTTAGCAGCATTGTCCACATGGTTCTGGCTTTAGAGGGAAGAAAGATGCAGAAGTAAAGAAGTTGTACAATCTTCCTCCATGATTAAGGAAAGCCGCTCAAGCCAGGTGTGGGATAGGAGAGTCCTTGTGTGGAGGCACTGAGAGGCCATTGTAGGACACTTTGAAAGCGAAGCATGGTTGTGTTCAAGACCCAGAGGTGTTGGCAATGCCAGAGCTGTGGGACACTATCCAAGGGGAGCTAAAAGCAGGGTGTGGGACCAACGGAAGAGAAAGAATCTGTTACGATGGGCAAAGCTGAAACAGAAGAGCTCCCTAAGCTTTTGGATGTCTGGCATAGAACTACAGGATTTGAAATTTGCCCTGCTGGGATTTGAAGCTGCTTAGGTCCAGTATTTTGTCTCTATGACCCCAGTAGACTCTGTGCCATTGTTTGTTTGAAGTATGTAATTTGTTTTTTTATTTTACAGGAGGTTACAATTAAGAGATTGCTTCAAGTCTCAGAAGAGACGCTGGACTTTTAAACTGTGTTGAAATTGGGGCCTGGGAGTAGAATGGGTGGTTTTAATAAGAATGACTTCATATGCTCATATATTTGAGTGTTTGATTCTCAGTTGGTGCTTTTGTTTGGGAAGAATTGGGAAGTGTGGGCTTGTTGAAGGAGGTGTGTCACTGGGGGTGGGATTTGAGCATTCAGAAGCTATATATTATAAATGAGTGCTCTCTCTCACTATCTCTCTCTGTCTCTCTCTCTCTGTCTTTCTCTCTGTCTCTCTGTCTCTCTCTGTCTCTCTGTCTCTTTCTCTCTCTCCCTCCCTCCCTCCCTCTCTCCATCACTCCCTCACCTACCCTTCTCTGTTTCATGCTTGATGCTTATGGATAGGGATGCAAAGTCTCAGCTACTGCTCCAGTCGCATGCCTGCTTGCCTGCTGACTTGCTCCCCACTATGATAGTCATGGACTCTACCCCTCCGAAACTGTAAGCAACTCCCCAGTAAACTCTTTCTTCTATAAGTTTCCCTGGTCATAGTATCCCCTCACAGTAGTAGAAAAGTAATTAAGACAGGATTCATGTCTCTCCTAAGAGTTGTGCTACTGGTACTGCTTGGGAATAAGGTTGTAACCCTTCTTGGTCTTGATCTTGGTCTTTATTCCAATGGCAAAGTGACGCTTCCCCATCTAAGCATTACCTTTCCCATTCAATTAGTGAATGAAGTAGTTAGAGAAGCTATTAAGGCCTGTTACTTTAGGGAGACCTTTGACCAGATAGCAATAAAGGAAGACCCAGGGGAGACACAACCCTGAACTATGATAATATCAATGATTACATCAAAACCTTGCCTAGGCTTGGAATAGCATCACCAGGCAAGGAGTAGTTGAATGAGATCTGGCAAAAGATGCTTAGGAGATGCCGTGGCTTCAAGGGCTTGGCTTAAGTGTGAGATTGCACAACTGAGTAAGGCCATGACTGAAATAGGAAACAACTTTAGTGTGGTATTCATAAGAGGGCCAGTGGGGAGTAGCACAGAGGGGTTCTGATTAGAACTGGATAGAACAGTAGCTTAACTCTGAAAAGGTGGGGGGTGAGACTGAAGGGGAAGAGAGATGAGTCAGCTCAATGATTCAGTCGGTGACCTATAGCAGAAGGGCTTTGGTGCTATTGTTAGTATTCACACCATGATGCAAGCTAAAGAAGCTGTCTTAACTTTCCAGATTTTTCATTTCCCCCTCCATCCTGAGAAAATTAAAGCAAATGCTTGGACTAACATCTTGATACCAGAACACAGCCAAGTAAATCTAAAAAAAAAAATCTCCAAAACACAATGTGAAATACTTCAAAGACATTTGGGGAAACGATGGTTAAATTTTACTTTTTTCCTCCAAAGATTTAAATAAAGCTCTGTTTCTTTTCAAAATATTTCTCACCCTCTCCCCTTTTTTTCTTCCTTCTTTCCTGCCTTCCTTCTTTTGGAATGAAATCATTCTACTCTGACACTGTGTGTGTGTGTGTGTGTGTGTGTGTGTGTGTGTGTGTGTGTGTGTGTGTGTCTGTGTGTGTGTGTGTGTCTGTGTGTCTGTGTGTCTGTGTGTGTGTCTGTGTGTGTGTGTGTGTGTGTGTCTGTGTGTGTGTCTGTGTGTGTGTGTCCCCAAAATCTTAGGTTAATGTGTCTGTAACACATTCACCCAATTATGGCAGAATTTAGTATTTCCAGTGTTGGTGGGGGAAACCAGTAACTAAAGAACAATAGGCAAATTATAGATTGCACTGCAGAATTTAACGAGACTACTGAGAAATGATATTCAGTTATTGAGTAATGAGCTCCTGTACTAGGGAAGTATGAATATGAATGTGGTCTTTACATAGTATGTGTAGCTGCTTAATAATCTATTTTTACAAAGAGAATTGATACTCATTCGATTTGTTTATACAAGCCTTTTCCTTTGTAGTGCACGAGAACTCGTGTTTTGTCTATTCTGAGATTAGTGGTTCACTCATCACTATTTCCATCTCAATAGTTTTATGTGTATCACACAGAAAGCAGTGTTAATAGCTATCTGTGGTGGAGTGTTTTATGACCTGGCTGTGGTTTGAATGTTTCTCTTGGTTTTCAGGTGTAGAAACTTAATCCCTGAGACAGCAACACTGAGGGGCTGTTAAGAGGAATCAGCCCATGGGTTACTCCTGGGCCAGTAGTAAAAGCAGAGCTATTATCATCATGGCAATTTGTTAGAAAAGTAAGAAAGTGAGTTTGGTAATGTCTCTCTCTCTCTCTCTCTCTCTCTCTCTCTCTCTCTCTCTCTCTCCCTCCCTCCCCCTCCCTCCCCCTCCCTCCCCCCTCCCTTTCTCCCTCCCTCCCTCCTCCCCCCTCCCTGCTCTCTCCTTTTATGTCCCCAACATGAATGAATTGTCAGAGACACCTGATATTACTACAGATTTGATACTGAGTGATTTCTTGGTCACTGAATGTTCAGAAACATTTCACTACTGTCAAATTCTTTCACAGCCCCATGTTCAGTTACACATAAGAGTTTAAGAAGTGAAGATTTAGAGTTACACTCAAGGCATAAGCTTGAGCATAAACATCTTATTCATTATTAATGCCTTCAGAATCTACATTTTAATATAAAGTATTCACTTTCAGAACCTATAATCTTTTTCTCTATCAACGTGAAAAAAAGAAACTATTTATACACATTTTCTCTAAAATATCTTTTTTTCTGTCTTCAACAATGTTAGTGTAAAGTGCATATGAACCTAGAAGTAATTCGGTGGAGGTTTTCTTTGTGCCTGCTTACCATTGGGAGATTTTTCTTCATCTATTTTTAATATGCATTTCATAGAATTACATCACTTTCCCCATCTCCAACCCCTCCCAGCTACCCACCCTTCAACATCTCCCATGGCCCCCACTCTCAAGTGGACAGCCTCTTTTCCTTTGACTACTTTTGTTACATACATATATGTTTTTACATATCTCTTTCTTGTACTAGTGTAAGTGTAGGTAATAACACAGGCTCCGAGAATGCTAATTTGCCTCTGTGACCCCCTCCAGAGATCAGCTCCTGCCCTTATAAGTCAATCAAAAATCAAATCAAGCCACTTGACATAATTGGAAGTTTCAAAGTAATCTGAAGAGCACAATTTTCTCTTACATATGTCAAAGCTAGATGAGTAAAATCCCACTGGAACAGAAAGGTCAAGAGCTAATCCACTCCAGTGTCATTAAAGATCACGTTTAAATTTCTTTGGAAACTTCAAGGTTTTTAAAGCCATCATCAAATTCCCCAGCAGAGCCAAGTGCCTCTGACAGGACAGCTGCCCTCTTTGGGAAAAGATGAGTGGTCCTTCTGTCAGGATGAAGTGGGCCTTTGCTTGCCAAAGTTGAGTTGTTGTGAACATATTCGGTTAAAACAAATCTAGTTAAATTTTTAGGAAGAATTTTTTCTGTGTTGAGATAGAAAAGTTTTTAGCCTAAGCAAAACTATTTACACTGCAGTTTATAACACTGTTCCTGAAAGAGACAGGCAGGATTTTGTATAATGTCATCATAGCAAAATACAGGAAAAAATGACTTCCCGTATATTCCAAATAAATCAGCACCATTGAAGGCTTGAAACTTTAAAATAATTACCTTGAGAATTAAGGCTACCACACACATGAGCATATTTTAATAAATCATCCAGGTATGGTTACTATTTCTAGTTAATTACAGCAGTAAAAAAATTATCTTATAATAGAGTATTAAATAAGAAGCTTCTGAAGTCCTATTGGGTGCTCATAATTAAAACAGTACTGGATAGACACACACTTGTATATCCATGACTGCACAGAAAAGTTGACAGACTAGAATATGGTGATAAACAGCTTAAATAGTTTATAGAAGATACATAGACAATTTTTGCATTTATTATGCAATAAGTGCCACAACTCAATTAAATTAGAAAGTGGTTTTTTAACAAACGAGTTTAGTAGGCAAAAACAAATTGATAATAAATCTATGAAAATAGTCAATCATAGGATTAAAGTTGCAGATTGCCTGATACCTCTTTTAATGCAATAGAGGACAAATCTTGAAACAATATAACACAATACAATACAATACAATACAATACAATACAATACAATACAATACAATACAATACAATACAATACAGCATTGATGAGGAAGAAGATGCTGGTTGTTTTTAAAACACTGGTGTGAGTATGTGTAAGTTTGCTAAAATATTCCTGGTAAATATATCTTCCAGCACTAAAAAATTGCAATAACAAAAAAAATGCAGTTTTCTAAACATAATATGACGTAGTAGAACACAGTAACCCTAATTCTAAGCCTGTGCATATAAGAAGTAATGCCAACAGTGAACTAGAACGAACTGTATTAATATTAATGTACTCACTGAGACATTATTTAGATTGACAAATATGTGAAATAATAGTGATGGCTATAGAAATCAGATATGACATGTAATAACCATAATATGCAGCTATTGCACTAAAAAATTAGAAAGATTTCTCAAACTTGACCTTCAAAATACATGTGTCAGAGAGAGAGGAAAACCGGAAAAGTGCTATTTAATGTGTGCAGTGTGGTGACATTTTGCAAAAACAAGGCTGGAGGCAATACATAATAGTGTTCAGAGCTGTGAGTGAAGGCGAGATTATGCTACTTCAGTTTTAATTTAAGTGAAATCAGTTATAGACATTCTCAGCATAGATTAGGTTTAACACTTTATGTTGGCATACTAATGTTTCGTGGGGGTAATCTTTTAGGAAGGAGACAGAGGAAGTTATTTACTTTTAGAATGCAGTGGGGTTTTTTGTTTTTTAAATGAAACTGAGAATCAAAATAGTCATATAGAATTAAAGGTTATGCATGTCTTCACTAATGTTTCTAGCCAAATGCTAAGTAGCTAAGAAGGGTAGCATGCACCTGCACAGTGAGCTTGTTTCACCGTCCTTGTGCGTCCCTTGAAATCCCACTACCTTTATGTCCTTAGGAAAGTTTAACTGTGGTTTAGAGTGTTAGGATAATTATATAACCTCCGGTAAATAAACACCACTTTCATCTTGCAAGCTGATAGCTTTTCTAATGTATATTTAATGCATTTTCAAGAAATAAACGTATTATGGGTCTTATGTATGACATTATCATCTGGCCATTTATAAGCTTAGTAAGTCAGATAACTATGCAACCAAGCTTTAAATGAGTAAGTGAAGGAATGAACTACGTGTTCTCCTCCAAGTTCATATTGAAGCATTAATCCCCAACATGATGATATTTAAAGAAAATACCTCAAAGTGAGTAATAAAGATTAGATAATGTTTGGATTTCTAGTGCTGTGGAGAGACACCATGACCCCAGCAACTGTTATAAAGGAAAACATTTAACTGGGGCTGGCTTAAGTTCAGAGGTGTAGTTCATTATCTTGATGGGAAACATGGTGGCCCACAGGCAGACGTGGTACTGGAGAGGAGTCAAGAGTTCTACATCTGGATTGGTAGGCAGCAGGAAGAGAAAGCGACACTGGGTTTGACTTGAGCTTCTGAAACCTCAAAGCCCATCCCCAGTGGCACACTTCCTCCAACAAGGCCACACCTACTCCAACAAGGCCACACCTCCTAATAGTACCACTCCCTATGGGCCTGTGGAGGCCATTTTCGTTCAAAATTCCACAGATACAGTCCTGAGTTTGGACCACTAATACAAAATTACTATTTCTTTAAAGAACAGAGAACTAAAAGGATAAACATACAAGGATAAAGCCATGTGAAGACATAGTGAGAAAACATCTTTCTTCCAGGTCATGGCAGGCCTGCAGGTGAACCAAGGCTGTTTACTAAGACTGGCTACACCTTAGCCTTTTCAATAACTGTGAGACTGTGAGAAACTAAATGTATGTTTTATAAACCATAACAAATTATATATATGTGTGTAGATGTGTGTAACATGCATATATATTGTGTATAGATATGTACACACATATACAAATATGTGTGTATATGCTTAGTAAGTATATCATATACTAATATTTTGTATAAATATATTCATATAATTGTTTGACATCTTTGAGGGACATTCGAAATATAACTATGTGCATATACAACCCCTGAGAAATATATAAGATTACATTATACAGTATCATTTTATTTAATAAAAGAGAGCATACATTTATAATGTTCATGTAAAAGTTTCTACCGTCACTCATTACACAAGGGGATAAGATAACACTATTTCTGGAATTTGGCCTTTTGTTAAAAACAAAAACAAAAAAAAGACCAACAATATGCAATCATTGTATTTACCTTTTCTTCATCTTATTCCCTCAATCCACATCTGGTGTGAAAAGAGAACATTTACTATAAATTGATGCAGGTTTATAGTCCTAGAAAAAAACTGAAACGTGTACCAGGAGGCCAAGTCATTTAACCAGCTGTTGCTGGATCACGTTTTACTACTAAGGATTAGACCAGGATGATACCAAACCATTTAACATGTCCCTGGACCCCCAAGAAAAATGGAAGCTGGCTTAAGTGGGCATGATTCAGCACAATTAATAAGGAATTAATTGCTTTGGAAATTCTACTGGGAAACCCTTACCAAATACAGTAAGAAAAAAAAAATCACATTAAAGGCAAGGACTCGTAATTAGGATCAGTGTTTTCAGAACACTCTCCATGAAGAAATATGGTTAGGAAAATAGTAAGCTTACCTTGAGTAAGGAAATACAGTTGAAACAAAATGATTACCAGACAGGGAAATGTGTCATATGGAAATGTGGATCGTTAGATACCAGGTCCTTAGATGGACTTGGTTCTCAAGTGAAGTTTAAAAAACAAACAAAAACAAAAACTTAGATAAAGGAGACTGGAGAGATGGCTCAGTAGTTAAGGGCACTTCCTGCTCCATTGGAGGACCTGAGTTAGAATCTTAGCACTCTGTCTGATGGCCCACAACTTCCAGTAAGTTCAGTACTGACACACATGGCATACACACACACACACACACACTAGAATGGCCCGTGGCGTTCCAGGGATATGAACAATTGCATTGTGTATCCGTCAATCAGTTTTGTGGGCTTGGAAGCAATTAGGAAAAAACATATACATTAGCTTTCCTTATGGGGAAAAACACAATTAAAAATTAAGAAGCATGATTTTAGGTAATCAATAGCATGTACACAGAGAGATATAGCCCAATAAGTGGGCATATCTGGTCCCAGACTCTTACTGGCATCTCCAACACCCACAGCCTACCATGTTTCCAACCTTGGGATCTCCAAAACTCTCCTCCAACTTTTGGATTTCTGAATCCTGCATTCTCTGGGTCTTCTCTGAACCCTGTTATACTACATTAGACAAAATATGAATGGATGTGACTTCAAAAGATTCCATTTTAACAGTTCTATTATGTTTCTCTGTGGGCATTTAAGCATTTGTAAGTCTGATACATTTTACTCCAAAGCTGGCCATTATGGACTTTACCCAGATTTCAAGGGTCAGTGGGCCACAACAGCATAGCTCACATAGTCAAGTTTCCCAGACTCTTTATGACCAGACACAGATCACAGACTACTCACTTGCCTTTATTGAACACAGTGTTAGAATATATTCATTTTCTCTTCTCTCTTTTCTTTCTTACACAAAACTTACTCCCTGGTTTCTCCAAAATCATGCAAAACCAAACAAAACAAAAACCTTATTTCACGCAAAAACATTTAAACTTCCTTTCTGGAACCTAGGAAACAGAGTATCTCTTGATCACTATTACTCATTCTGTGAAGACTCTCACCTATGTCCTGCTTCACTCTTGCCCACATGACTCTTGTTATGTTTCTATGTAATCTGAATATCCCTGAGGGTCATGCTTCTCACTTATCTGACTACTGAGTCCCTTAAACTCTTCCTATCCCTTGATCTCTCCATTCCATCTCAGTTACGTGCCTCCATGGTCATAACCTGAGACACTCTCACCTCTGACCATAACCTCCCAGTTATTTCTCAATATCCCCAAAGCAAAAATACTTCTAGCTTCAAATCACTGATCCTTATAAATGTCTTACTTTTGTTCAACCCCACTACAATCTTTGTCCCAAAACACAATAACCATGATAATTATAAAACCTTTGTGAAGCACCTTAGGGTATGCTTTAAAAAACAGTGTAATATGAGATCACTTCCATGTGCAGACCAGTGTAGTCTATCACAGACATACAAACCTTAGACAGGAAATTGGGGAAGCAAGTAATCACATTGTAATTAAGGGTAGGAGTGTTAAGTAAAAGACAGTTGGAACACTAAAGGTAATGAATATTGAAATTGGGATTCTCAGAATTGTACTTACTATCTAAAACAAGTGTTAAATTAGAAAGTTATAAATATTTAATTCATATTTTCAAAAAGTTAGAGAGGAGGGGAACATGATGTTTCTTTCTGTGATCTTGACCCTAAACGATTCAACAGCGTAAATACAAACATAAGGTAAAGATGGATACGTGCTGTGGAGCATGAAGGGCACCCGAGGGCAGTGGATAAATAGGGCAGTCTCCAGAAAGCCAAAGCACACAGCACTGAAATTACAAAATTACACAGAGAATGTTGTTGACCAAAGAATATTTTCCCTGCCTCGGGGGAAATTGCTTACCAGAGGGCAGCCCTCACGAAGATTCTAACTCTAAACAGATACTAGGCTGATCTTAGGTAAATGCAATGTCCGAAAGAGCTTTCTGCTCCTGGACCCAGAATATAACATCCTTATTGGGCCTTCAAGACTAATATCAGCAGAACAGGTCTATGACAATCAGAAGAGAGGACCTAAAAAGTGGGGAAGGGGCTGGTATAGCAGCAAATTCCGAAAGTCAGCATGCAGATAACATCTTAGGAAGCCAATTCCACCCATTAGAGGTAGTTTATGCTTGTAATATAATAAGCTGACTTATATGAGTAATAGCACAGCTGTGTCTTGATCAATAAAAGTTCAAAACAAATTCCTGGCAACCAAAAGAAGGTGGGAGGATGGCAGTGTTGGATGCTGTGTATTAGAAATACACCTAAGGAACCCTTTACAGTTCAACATTAACAAACTACATCCTTTTCATTAATAAGCACAGTAAAAATACACCTAAGGAACCCTTTACAGTTCAACATTAACAAACTACATCCTTTTCATTAATAAGCATTAATGTACAAATAAAATTCTACATTTTATTTGTATAAGTAATGCTTAAATTTTATATATATTTATATATATATATGTTTTCTTCTTTATTGCTTAGGCCAATAATCTGACTTTTTAAGAAACATTTCAATCATTTATGTATTATTTTGAGTACAGATCTTAGCATTTTTGGCACACATAGGCTTTCCAGTTTCATTTCCTATAAAGGTTCCCTCCATTGGCTTTGTAAGACAGAAAATAACATCGTGCCTTTAAACTAACCCATTAAGATTGATTTTTATTTGGTGTATCTAAGGAAAGATGAAAGCCTGGTCACTGCAGGCATGTGACATGGTCGACAGACTTTTCAGCACCCCTGATAATTTATAGCTGCTCGGTGGCAACTGAGAAATGCTCAGGTGGCCGACAGCAGACCTCTCAATGATTTACTCGTAACATCTGCTGGCCGATTACACAGACTCCATTCAGCAGCGGCTTCTGATGGAGCGGCGTTTCCTTGGTCCCTTCTCCTGGGCTCATCAGGATTGACACAGCCATCAGACCCGCACTGAAAGAGTTTGTCTCCCAAGAGAGGAGATTACCTTTTGTGAATCCTATCGTACTTGGCCAGGTAGTCTGAAAAAAGGGGCGACGCAAAGGAAGAATGACAAGGGGTGACAATGTACCAAGAGAACCTCACAAATCAACCTTTGTAAAACCCTCCAGTGTACTTTCAGGATAAATATCTTTGGGCACAACCTTGAAATTCTCATATTTATTAGTGAGAAAGGTGAACTGTCAGAAACTATAATTATTTTTCTTTATGACAAGGAAAAGCAAGAGGTCTGTGTAAACACAAGTTATGGACTGAGTTAGTGAACTAAATACAGTAAAAGGCTTAAGGTTCTTAAAATATCTCAGATTGCTATCTATAATAAAAACGAAATTAGTAAAGCAAGAGAATTTAATTAAATCTCATAGCCATTTACTTATATTTAAAGCAATTAGCTCTCAGTGTATTATATCCAACTATAACTTGATGTAAAAATTAAACACCAGGCTCTAGCTCTCTTCTGTAGTTAACAATGAAAGTTGCGTGGGCTCAGAAACAAGTGTATTGAAGAGCCACCATGTGTCTTTCAAAGATAGAGCATAAGGAAATCAAAACAAGGTACCGCTGTTTCAGAAAGAATGGACTTTATTCTCGAGTTTACAGCAAACTTGAACATAAAATTAAGCTTCCTAGATTCAATGAAACGCACTAAGTGTATCTATGGGTTTCCTCTCTGTGTTATGTGCTTGGCACTTACCAATCAGGCAGGAGATGAGTCCTATACTGAGGATGAAAATTAACTTAAAGAAACCAGTTTGCAGAGGAAGACTGGAAGCCTTCACTTACCTGAGCTTCTTCTAATGAACAAAGAATAGAGAAAGGTCCACATTATATGAACTTGGAAGAGACTAGTGTTATGTAAATATCCTCTAAATGTCTGGGGACACACAGTCCAGAACATCTGGGGGCTCCTTCCGCAGCTCACTAGCCCATCTTCCAATCCTGGAAGAGTTTTTCCTTAATAACCTGTCTCCAAGCTCTGGGACACAGGAGCTTGCAATCAGCTGGCCACTGAACGCAAAGCGCTCCTAAGCGTGTTTCTGCTGGGCTCTCTCCCTGCTCTGCTGACCATCATACCCAGTTTAAAAAGCAAGACTTTTTCTCTCCTCCTCCTGAAGACTCCTGGGATTTTCAGCTTGTTTATGCTGTTCTAATCAAGCTATGCTTGAGCTTTCCACTGGTTAGTTTGTGAAGTATTTTATTAAAGAGACTAAGAAGCCAAAAGGACCCCAATCTCCCCAGCAAGGAGAGAATCCTGTCGGTTTTCATCATGTTCCAATCTTATAGCGGGATCTAAGGGTGCAGCATCTAGATCAGAGTCAAAAATCTAGAGCCTGGGTGTAGCCAGACTGTCACGTGCTGCAGAGTGACATGGAGTGGGGCTCTATTTACTATTCATCCTCAGCTTTCTCTTCTCCACAAAGGAAGCAGATACTCTAAATCATAAATTTACTGTGACGAATGACTACAGAGTACAAAGACTGAATGAACACGTTTTCACTTGCCTGTCAGTTAGTGTAGGATATTAGGATGGCCTTATTGACCAGTTCAAACAGTTGGTGTCTAAAAATCATCATTATAATCTTCATTTAAGTTTCATTTCCAGGGAACTGTAGATAAAAATTCATGAACCAATGTTCTTTAAAAACTACCTTATAAAAACTGAAATAGCATTCTGTTAATATATATTATATTATATAATATTCTGTTATATTTTTATATAATATATAATATTCTGTTATATTTTTGTATAAATTCATTCAGAGAACAATGTTGGGCAGTACTTTCACATAAACAAAAATAAATGTTTCAAATTTAAATATGTATAACTTGGCCGGAAAGTGGTGATACATGCCTTTAATCCCAGCACTGGGGAGGCAGAGGCAGATGGATCTCTATGAATTCAAGCCCAGAGCCTGGTATACAGAGCAAGTTCCAGTACAGCCAAGGCTGCATTCAAAGAAACCCTGTCTCAAAATCAAACAAACAAAACATATGTATAGCTATATAAATATATATACACATATGTGTATGCATTTATTCTTACAAAAGTTTATTGTTTCCCAATGCAGGAAACACTGAAAGCTAAGAATATTTAACCAGGTGCCTGTAAGGAGAGTAATCGTCTTTAATTGTCTTTAGTGTAGACGGTACTTTCAACTTTATTCCTTATCTTCATTCCACCTACACAATTGGGTTTTTTTTTCAGTTTATTTGTTTTGATTTTTTTGTCTGCCTGTCCTAATCTACACTGGAATATAAAACTTGATGCTTAAAATTCCTCAGGTGCCCTCTACCACTACCTTCTGAGATCAGATGTTAATTTGTGATCATCATCAACATTTCCACAGGACAAATAATCTTTACATTTACATAGCTATATCTGAGATTTCTGCTCCCCAGACAACTTCAAAACATATCTGTGTTAGCTAGAGTACCAACCTGGTACACTGCTGTATTGATCTAAAGCATAATCATGAGGTTGACTTGATTTAGTTTACAAGAAGCAATGAAGCACCCAATCTAAAGTTCTGCTCATTCAACATGCTTCCAACAAAAAGCCATGAACATGAGCTGGTGTGTGTAACTGGAGGCACTTTCTGTCCCACCCTGTCCTGTAGTCATTTCAAAATAATCACTCAGAGGCTTAATATTAATTATAAATGTTTGGCTGCTAGCTCAGGCTTATTACTAGCTAGCTCTTACTTTTAAATTAACCAATTTCTATTAATCTATGTATTGCCATGTGGCTGTGGCATTATTGGTCCACTGGCATGTTGTTCCTTGGGCAGCTGGATGGGGTCTCCCAGACTCTGCCCTTCTTCTCCTGTATCTCTGCTTGGATTTCCCACCTGGCTCTAGCCTGCCTTGCCATAGGCCAAAGCAGCTTTATTTATCAACCAATGAGAGCAACACATATTCACATAAGGTGTGGGATGATTTTATCTGTTTCCTTATGGTTTTTGTTTATTTTTTTTTTGGCTGGTGGTTAAATATTTGCAGGATCAAAAAGAAAGACAAACACCTAAAAGAGTTTGTCATTTAACTCCATGGATGATACTTGTGGCAAAGAAGATGATGTAATTTCCTAGAAATCTCAAGAGTGAAGGATCATCACAGCAGACATTCTGAGACAAAGCTCCTGTTTCACTTCTAGGTGTGGTGGATGGTGAGTGGGCAGCTGCAGCATCTAATGACAGCATCATTACAGGAGGAGTGGAAATGGTACACGCTATACAACCCATGGACATGAAGCAGAGCCAAGGACAGAAAAGCAAGAGCAGAAAAAAAGCAAAAGAGAAAAGAACTGCCCTTAGAGAGTCAATGGGTTCTTCCACGTGAACACTAAATGGCACAGCAATTTCAGGATGCAGGGAGTCTGCCTCAGTTTGAGGATTCAGTCATCATTTCTTATTGGTTCTTTCTCATTTCTGTAAGACTTTTTTTTAATAGTTAAATCTGGAGGTTACCAAATATGGGCAAAAATGCAAACTGGAAACAATTGAGGTGAATTCAAAATGTTTCTTCCTCAGTGCTTTGTATCCATCTTAAATTAATTTTTCTCCTAAATTTGCTTCTAAAAGGAAAAATTAGGAAATATCTAGATGTTTCCTCATTTTCTCTTTGCAGAAGTAATCTGCTATATCCAGAAGTGTGTTCTCATGAGAGTTGTGAGTCATTCTTGCTTGTACTGACAAGAGCTTTGAAGAAGCTCTTTATATCTAGCATAATATGAAATGTGTGATCACCAGAATATACATTCACTTCAGTTTTCTAAAACCTTCCCATTCCATTTACTTATATTATGGTGGTTTATGGTCTTGTTTGAACAGAAATGATTTTCTATGTAGTTATGTTAAAGAGTGTTGAGACTAGGTCTGATTTGATGTATTACGGAGAAAATAATATCATCTGGACTCCGGAAACATTGTTGTTCTTGTGGAAATCATACCCTGCTTTTCTTACATGGCTTTCATAAAGATTTAATTAGAAGTATGCAGTAGAAATATAGCCATATGATTAATAAGTTATAGCTCCCACAACTATGATGAAGAGCAATTAAAACTATATTATTGAGCATTGTTATATACAACATTTCTCTAAGTTGATTAAAATGCATTATAAAGTTAGCACATAAGGAGCTGAACTTTTTCTTAATTTTTAATTTTCAGTGTGAACATATATTTTATCCAATTATATGTAAAGTGGGTAATAAATAATAATTTACATAAGAATAGGCCAGGATTAACACACTCCAATAACTTCTTAATGATTGTCACCAATTAAATATGCCAAACAGTGACAAATAGCAGGCCAGCTAAATAGGTTTATGTAGCTAGGATAGGGAGGAGGGAAGAAATAAAAGAGCATATTTAAAAGTCGTTTGTTTTTAAGAATTATTTTAATGGGGAAATTTATTTGTTTTCTTACTGCAAACGTTGTTACTGAAAATGCCAAGAAAAAGTAAGTTTGTAGGAAGGGGATGGGGTAGAATCCTGTGCATTTGGCCCACAGAGTCAACTGAGCAAGGCTCACAGAGACTGAAGAGACAACCAGGGAGCCTGGATGGGTCTGAGCTAAGTCCTCTGCATATACATTACGGTTGTATAGCTTGTTGTTCCTGAGGGACTCCCAACAGCAGAAGTGGGAGGTGTTTCTGTCTCTTTTGCCCATGCTTGGGACCCTTTTTTTCCTACTGGGTTGCTTCATCCAGCCTGGATATAAGGGTTTGTGCCTAGTCTTATTGTAATTTGTCACACCATGTCTGACTGATATCCCTGGGAGTCCAGCTCTTTTTTTGAAGGGAAAGGGAGGAGGAGTGGATCTGGGGGAGAGACGATGTGGGAAGGGTTGAGAGGAGTGAAGGGAGGGGAAACCGTGATCCAGATGTAATATATGTAAAGAATAAAAGAAAAGAAAGAAAGAAGGAAGGAAGGAAGAAAGGAAGAAAGGGAGGGAGGGAGGGGAAGAGGGAGGAGGGAGGGAGGGAGGGAGGGAGGGAGGGGGGGGGGAGGGCGAAAAGAAGGAAGCAAGCAAGCTGTGCATCTGCTGAGAAGGATGAAAGTGTATTGTCCTCAGCCTGAGCTGTGCCTATGAATGCTGGGACACTCCCTGGCAATTCGTTAAGCTTTGTCATCAGCTGTCCCATTATGGTCTGTTACCTTAATTAAGCTCCTAAATACTGGTCATTTCATTTCCTTCAACTCATTGTATGTCATATATTCTTTCAAGAATTCATTCAGTAAGTATTAAATTCTGAAGATTTATTATACAGAAGTGATTGGGTGTATAAATAATGAGGAACAAGAGACATTGCTTATTTTTAATTTGTGACTTTAAATCTCAATAGGAAAGCATGAAAATACAACCCCCCCAAAAAAAAAATCAAATCTAGTAAATGTCTTGGAAATGTGGACTAGAGGCTTTAGTGGTGTTCCGTCAAGCAGCCTGACTTAGAGTGATGCATCATACTTTCCTAAGCACTGTCCACGGCTCTGAGTCCTGACAGAGAAGTAAACATTAATCACATCATTTGTGATAAAGGTGAAGAGGGGAGATTACATCCCGAAGATTGGAAGGGAAGAAATAGTTTGCTCAACAAATCAAAAGACATGTTAACGCCTGGGGTGAAAGAGGAAGAAAATGAATGTGAGATTGGTAAGGAGAGGGAGTCCAAATTACAGAGGGTGGAGAAACGATGCACAGCAAGGAGCTAGTCTGAGGCCATCAGCAACCAGCCAGGGATATAGCTGTGGAGAACTGTGATAACATATGCAATTTTACAAAGAATTCTGGTACTGTGTGAAGACTGGACAAACTGGATAGGAGCAGACAGATTCAGGGAGCTCAGGAAAGTGGCAAATACACTAATTTGAGATGAATTTTGTAGCTTGAGTAAATACTGGGACAGTGGAGATACAAAGAAGCAAATTGATATGTAATATATTCAGGAATAGAATTGGGGGCATCTTACGAAGGGAGTCTGAGAATATGCAAGCATGCTAATACTGAATTTGATGTACCTGTGAAATATCTAACACGCTGCATTCAGTGCACACTGGGATGTAAGGTCTGAAGCTTAGAATAAGATCTGAGGCAGAGAGATATTAAAGAGAAATTATTCTAAGGTAGAGAATTGAAGCCACTGGAGTGAATGAGAGCAGTAAACAGTCTAAGATGCATGATGAGAGCCGCTATTCATTATAGGAGGAAATTCAAGAAAGGAAAGTTAAAAAGGAAAGGCAGGAGAAAAGCTAAGTGGATGATACCGTGGCAATGGAGAGAACAGACCATGAGAGACAGCAACAACAGCGAGAAAGATGTAGTCCTGACAAATTAAAGCACTGAGCACTGTGCTCCAGTGCTGCCCTGGGGTTCATGCCATAGCACACACTGCAATCGACAACTCTTGAATGATGCACTTCAGTTAAAGAGGGCAGCCTGGGGACCAGGAGGTTTAGTGTCAGGCAAAGAAGCTGTCCTTTGTCTTCACATCACCAGGAATTCAATGATTCACCCTAGCGAGGCCACCAAGCTCACTCTGAGGCACTTGGTTTTTCTTTAAGGATGACTTTCAAAGCCATAACAAAATAAAACTCTGTATTCCAGTCTTCAGAAAAATCAAACATATTGCTTTCCTTCACTCCTGCCTCCTCCTTCCTTTGGTGATGAAGAGAGTTTTTTGACAGATTATGGGATGACTGGACACACCACACTTAGCACTAGATGGAGGAGACAACCCACAGTTGATCAGTTTTGCGTATCCACGCCCTGCAGAGGCAGAAGTCATACCCACAACGGTATTTGTCCAAAGAGTGTGGGGCATACAATGGGGCTCCACAGTATTCCTGCAGGAATATATGATTACCTTCTTTAGTCACCTTGCAATTTACAAGGAAACCAAAGCAGTGACTCAGAGATACATTGGAACTTGGCAAGGTCCTTGTAATGAGTTAGGGTATTCGGTAGGGGATCTGCTCCACAGGAAGAGTGGGAACTTGGGCTTTGGACCACTCTCAAAGTTGTTCCCAGATGCCCACAGACACATAGCACTGGTCCCAGTCCTGAGTGATGCCCACAGACACATAGTACTGGCCCCACTGTTGACAGATGCCCACAGACACATAGCACTGGGCCCAGTCCTGACTGATGCCCAGGGACTCATAGTACTGGCCCCACTCCTGAGCCTTTTTCTCAACAACAACAAAATCTATGTGAAAGATAAGTGGCTTCAAGGACACGAGACCTGAATCTCTGTCACAGTCCTGGTTTCATCACCAGTCCCTTTGGTCAGAACAGCCTTTTCACACACCTCATAGCCTTTTTCTAACTAGAAGAGAAAGCCTTAGATTCAATTGCATCTCTTTCATAACACGGAAAAATGCCGTTAGGTGAACATTTCAGGTTCAGCCTTTAAAATTCTGGGAAAGAAGAGAATGGGTTTGGAAAACCCTCTGAAGAAGAGTGTGGCTTGAAGAGTGATTAGCCAGAACGGTCACATGTGTGTCAGTCTAGCTCTGGGGAGCTCTGTGTTTACCAACATTTGTTGTAACAGGCCTAGAGACCTTAGTAAGGCCCAAGACCTCAGCACAATTGGAAAAGGATGGAAGTACCATGCAGGTCTGGAAATCCAGTACCTAGGCACCAACATCTGCCAAAAACAGACCAAAAACCTCATCCTCCATTCATCATTCTGGGAAAATCGTTAAATGTGTTAACCTTGCCTTTTGGCTTCTGTGGTTCTGCTTCTGGCTAACAGCTCTTGATAACTGAGGTTTGTCAACCCAGGATATAACTTTCATGCTTAAAATTCCACCGTAAGAAAGGCTCAGGACTGCCCTTGAGTCCTGAATACCCAATAGAGTTGACAGCTGGAAAATAAAGCATTTCTATTGGCTTAAACCCATGACCTAGTAATTTTCTCTGGTGGATACTTCACAACACTTTTGGAGGCCCCAGCAAGATCCCCAGAAACCAGACCCTGAAACACCAGAGGTCTCAGAGCCCCTTGGAGGAAAAGTGAAGTGGTAAAGGGATTTCTAGGGGGTATACAACCTGAGATGTTCCAGGGTGCCAATACTCCCTTTGACCAATTGTGACCTAATGCCTGAGAGAAATCTGACACCTCCAGCACAAAAGGGAACAAACTCAAAATGTTCCTGGTCTGTCACCTCTGGAGGTGAGTTTGGTTAAGTACATTCTCTTTAGGATACAGAGGAGAGGTCAATGCTGCTGCTGATCCAGTGTCTATGATCTGTATGAGAGGACACTGGACTCCCCTGGTCTGTTCTTAGTTAATGGATATGTGGTGGCCACCTCTGGTTGCCTTTACAATGTGTCTCTCTCTCTGTCTCTCTGAGTGTTTCTGTCAGTTCTGTTGCTTGGACAAACAAATCTAAAATGCCAAAGGTAGTGAGCCGAACAAGGACCTCAGCCAGCAAGAGCACAACTTCCTGATGGCTCGCAGGTCCTGCATGGCTGCCCCCAGCAAAGTATCCCCCCTTCAAGAGGCAACTCCAGATGCAGCAGTGGCTGCTGCTGTTGCTACGGCAATGCCAGCTGCAGTTCCCAAGCAATGACTGTGGTGATATTTTCTTTTGTATTAAAATGTTATATTTTAATAAATAAAGTTGCCTAGGGGTCAGAGCTATTAACAAGCCATAGCCAGAGTCTGGCGAACAAGTAGTGATGCGGCAGTTAGGCAGTTGGGCTTACAACCAATGAGAAGGCAGAACAGAATTCTATAAAAGGACAAACCCCCTTTTGAGCAGAGAGTCGTTGCTTCAGGGAGTGACTAGCGAACTGAAAGCAGTTAAGGCTCTTAGCTCTGACCTCTTCGGCTTTTCTCTTTACTTGGATAGTTTGTTTCTTTTTTAGCTACTAAGTAACAACTACAAATGACAGCTGGCAGTGGCCACTGTGGCACAAGGGGAGTTTTGCAGGTGAGAATGAATATAATAGGTTTCTCCCACAAGAAAATCCAGACCCTTTTTGAAATCTATTGGATATTTTGCTTTTTGGTGGCCCTGTGACAATTCAGGCCATCTGAATGATGACTAGAAGATTCCAGCCACCCAGCCAGTTTCCATGTACTGACCAGTAGCTTTCTCTAATGTGAAGCTCCCCACCACCACCCCCTGCCTTAAGACCTGTGGCCCTTTGTTGGAGATCCAAATCCTTTTGTCTCAGGTAGGTTGCCCAGAGAAACCCAAAACTTCTACTCATTCTTTTTTCTCCACCAGAGGAAATGACCGTCCCTCTCTATTCCCACTCCAATAGTTTGATCAGTGTTTCCTTTTCAATCTGTACCCTGTAAAATTGGAAAACTTAGAACCCACCATTCTCTGAAAAGAGTAAAAAATCTGTCCCCTTGGCTAGGAAGGGGATAGCTGTCCAGATAGAGTGGATTTTCCCTCACTGGGACCAACCTGACTGGCACCCCCAATACTGACCAAGGTGAGGATGTTCTGGACAATTTTTACAAGGCCCTTCTTAAAGGAGTAAAGAAAATTGGTAGAAAATATTACTTTTGTTATGCAATTGGAAAAGATTTTTTTAAATTCAGAAGTTAGAAAGTTTTGAGAATATAAATAAGTCCCAATTATTGGAGATTGCTCAACGGGTTTATAATAACTATGATTCTAGAAATAAAATGAATAAACAAATAAAAGAGATCCCATAGGTGAAAGCCAGAGACACTGAGAAGTGAAGAATAAAAATCCATGCCCTGCCCTAAGTGATAACAAAGTAGGTCTTTGTCCAGGCACTGGGAACCCAAAAGAGGCCAGTGGCCTGAATGTCCTGAAGACTTGATCCTGTTTCTGCTGGTTGACCAACTTGTGTTGAGACAATTGCCACCACAGACATGCTACTTAAAAAAAAAGTTGACCAACTACTTTAGGGGCAGGAACTGTTCCTAATCACCCTGCACCCTGTAGTGGCCCTCCTGAAGGGTATCCCAGAGAGATGGGTATGCAATACCCAAATAACACATTGTTAGGCACTTCTCATAGACCAAGCCTGTATCCAATTCTGTAAAACTTCACCCATTGACCCAGCCAGCTTGGTGCAAGACAATAACACAACAGAACCTCTCCAAGACGGCAGCCATGATAGAGTCATCAGACTCTAGCAACCAGATGGGTGGTGGCACAGTAGGGTATGATTCTGTGATGATGCAGCGGATGCAGACATGGTCCTGAAGTATTGACCCCCAAGGCAACAGGGCAGCCAACTTGACCACCCACCAATGGGGCCTCTCCAGATCTTGGTTGCTCTGCCTAAGCCTGAATTACACCAGGGTCCAACCTATACACAAAGAAACCAAGTGAGTAAAAGGGGAAGATGCCAAGCAGGAGGCAAAAGGGTGGTGGTTCTTGTTGGGCAAGAGACTCATACTCCCTGCCATTATTGGGAGACAGACATTCACGAAATGCCACCAGGCCACCCCTCTGGGGGCAACTAAAAACCCAGAGTTACTCAGGGTAACTGCTGAGTTACATGGGGCCAGAATTTACAATAAATTTGGGACCCCCTGGGGTCAGACAATGGCTCAGTTTTCACAGGCAAAGTTTCCCTAAATCCACCAAAGACCCTAAGTGTTGACTGAAAAGACATAATCCATCAAAGTCCACAGTTCTGGGAACACCCCTGAATATACTAACATTGCTTTTTGGCTCCTGTAGTTCTGCTTCTGGTTAACTGTTCTTGCTTAGTGAGATGTGTCAACCCAGGATGTGGCTTTTGCGCTTAAAAGCTTACCTTAAGAAAGGCTTGGGACTGTACCTAGTTCCCAAAATCCAGTGTAGTCTCCAGCCTGTTAACAAAGACTTTCTATTGACTTAAACCCGAGTCTGAGTAGTCTTCTCTGGTGGGTATCTCACAATATTTCATTTGCGTGAATAGCTGCCAGAACAGGTTTCAGTAGAGCTTAAAGCACATTGTTTTAATATATCTCTAGCTGTTGTCCTACATATCTTACCACAGAATCTCTATCCATAAAATATGATTATCTCCTATGAAACAAAATTTATCTTTATTTTGTACCAAAGCAATCACTTCTTACAGATTTCTACAGACTCAGAATTTTTTGTTGATACATTTCAAATATTTCTACTTAAATAACTCTGAAAATGGCTACACTGCCTTCAAAATATGGTGCTATAGAAGAGGCAGAAAACCTGAGTGCTAAAAAGTAATAGGAAGTTTGGCATGATACAGATGTGAGGAAAAATCATTCAGTCTGGGACACAGTCCTGTTGATGTGTGATAAAGCACAAAGCAAAAGGGCTTGTCTGGGGTTTGGAGAAGGACAAAGGCTTAATAGTCACCGGTTAGTGAAAATCACATGAGCAAGTAGGACTTTTCACACATACATCCCAAGTCCCCAAACCATGCAAACTGATTCCGTGAGCATCTTCTACTTGAGGCAGACAAGAGTAATGTTAATTAACAAGACAATTAATTAATTCTCAAGTTTTCTGGGTAACTCTGAGCAGGAACCCCTATTTCAGGTGTTCTGAGACTTGTACACAGTATCTTTGCTACTTTGGTGGGTTAAATGTTACCATCTGTCTGAAGTTTACATAGTAAACTTGTTACTTTACAGTATATGTCTAGAAACCATGTCAAACATATTTAGAACCTCCCCTTGAATGTCCTTTACTCTGGTCCAGGATCCAAGCTCTCTAATTTCTCAGGAAACTAATATCTCTACTTTGTATCTTCAGTGACTGTGGTGATATATTTCCAAGCTATTCCCTTAAAATTTCCACACTCAGATTCTTATCCCATGAATATATCTGTCTCTCAAGCATTCATGAAATGTATCTGGGATGGATGAGTTCCCAAATTGAGTATTTCATGTTTCCTTGGTCTAACAGGGAAAAACCTAGATTGTAATTATAAATTTAAAATCATGAGGGAAATATGTTCCATCTAGTCTTGAAAAATATGCTATGCCAATTGGAATATTAAAATAACATTTTCCGATTTTGTTCTTTCCTTCACATTTGTGATATTTGCACAGAACTTCAAACATAATGCAGTTCTAAAATCCAGCTTATAAGGGCACTGCAAGATTCATTGATTTTCCCACATGACTCATAAAAGAAGGAGGCAAATGATAGTGTCACCATGAGCTTTGTTTTGACCTTGTTAACTAAACATCACAAGAGCAGATTAGAAAAGCAATCACTTTATTTAGTTGAATAGTTGCCCACAGTGCTCACTAAAGATCGGTTATGGTAACACGAACTGGAAGATTTCCACTAAGACTCTTAAAAGAGTCAATAAAAGGTCATGTTTATATACGTTAGGAACACTTGAAAGAATAATATTAACATTGACTCCCAGGCCATGCCCACACTTACACAGCAGAAGGAAATCTCCCAGCGAATATGCCGCTTTTCAACATCAGTGATCTAAAATTCAGCAGATTTGACCACTGAAAATCACCCTTGATGTACTTAGATTTAATGTTATTAAAGAGAAGCTGGTGTCAAGTTCAAGGTATGGAAAGAGGTCTGCCATGCTGCTGAAGCTGACCACCAAGCTCACTGAAGTGGGTCTCCAGAGTCTATTGCTACAGTGATACTGCTTCTTGGTTTTGTATTTTAAGATTCTTTCCTGCTTCATTTCTTTATTTGTGTGAGTGTGTGTGTGTGTGTGTGTGTGTGTGTGTGTGTGCTCATGCATGTGTGCAACAGAGCACATGCAGAAGTCAAAGGACAACTTTGGGTATTGTTTTGCTCTTTCTACCATCTTTATCCTGGGGATTGAACTCAGGCTATGAGGTTCAGCAGAAAAGGGTTTTTACATACAAGGTCATCTCACTGACCAAGGTTTTATACTTCTTATTATTCAGGAACAATGTTAACAAGAGAGAGCTTTCTCACTATCTTTTGCAGCTCTTTCTTAATAGATGATACATGCAGTTAAATTTGCAAAACCCCATATACTTTGCTAGTATAGAGGAATGGGGACTTTCTTTCCTAACAAAATATTCCAGATCACTGAAGAATTACAATCTATAATAAAAGTGGTTTCAAAAGTTTTCATAGTCTCCAAATACATGTCTCAGTTACTACCTACACTACAAAATAATGCAATTAAAATATGTCACATAAGTTAAACATTATAAAAGCAAGAGTAAAAACAGAAAATAGGAATAAAACACTTTCTTTAAATATATTAAAAGCTCTCAGTTTTGATAAGCAGTTAATTATGTAATGGAAAACTCAGTGTATGTTCTATGGTTGCTCAGATCAAGGGTAAAACAGACTTTCTTTTTATTATATTTTTTGAATGATAATAAAAATTTATTATTTTGAATTAACTAACTATATATTAAAGCTTTTATTATTTTAAAAACTGACTCAGAACTTCTTGCTCTATAACAGCATTTATTTATTCTTACTTTATATATTTGTAATTATGTTTCTTAGAAATATAGTTTTATTTTTAGGAGTGATCTAGAATGGGTTTATGGTTTAATGATCACTTTAGATTTTACTGTCATTTCCAATCTGTTGGCAAAATGTGTATATATGTATATCTATTCATGTATTTGCATATCTAAACAAACAAGTGTATATCTATATTAATATATAGTTAAAGTAATGTCAGTCTTGCTCTAGGAAGAACATTAAGATGCAGAGAGAACTTTCACTGACAACAAAGTATATGTTACTAAATTGGTGAAAACTATAATGTTTGATATAAGATTATGCCAATCAAGAATGAGAGAATTCAGAATTTTAAGCCCATTTTAAATAGTCCCCCTTGTAATTGTAAACTGTGGATTAAATTTCATACCAGTCTTCAGTAACTAAGTTGTATACACAGAGTCCTTCGGGAAATGAAGGGTCAGTGCAACTGTGACTTATCACTTCCAACACTCTGTCCTGTGTCAGCACCTGAAACCCGATCTCCTGATGAGTGGCTATGAGTAGGAAGGCTTGGCACAGCAGCCGTAGAGGAACTGCTACCTCAGAAGAGGGGAGAACTCTTGAGAACTCCACTCCAAAAGACCGAATCTAGAAACTTTCATGCTGTTGACATACATAGTCAAAATCTCAAAGCTGCTGAGCAAAGATGGCGCACGCCTTTAATCCCAGCACTTGGGAGGCAGAGGCAGGTGGATCTCTGTGAGTTCAGGGCCAGACTGGTCTACAAAGCAAGTTCCAGAACAGCCAGGGTAACACCGAGAAACTCTGCCTCAAAAAAACAAAAACAAACCCTACCAAAAACTTGGCAGATTCAGAGACAGAATAACTCCTCCCTTCTGAACAGGTCTAGGGGCTTGCCAACTACTGAAGTATAAATATGAGCTTCCCACCTTCTTCTGGCGACTTTTACTATCCTATGGAACTGACAAAAATTCAGCTCATATTATCAGATCTCTGAGTTAAGTGGGAGTAAGATAAACCCAGCAACCACACCTAAATGATACTCCCATAACTTCAAACCCTTGGAACCTCAGTGTGGTCCAGCATTTGCTTTGGCTTTGGCAGTTCAGGGCGTTGTCAGTATTACTGCTGTTGCTATCATACAGTTCTCTATGGAACAGGAAGAGGAATCAAGAGGCTAAGGACCTACTTCTGAAGAAGTGTGTTTTATCCCTCGGAACTTTCTGCTTGCAAAGTCTGCAGTTTTATAGAAATGGATAAATTGGAACACTTCCTTTCTTTCACATGCAAATGATTAGGCAATAAAGCCAAGTAAATACTCAAAATAATACTGAAAAAAAGAGGAATACAAAACATGAAAGTGATGTCTGAGATAGATAGAAGTTTCATTTTTAGAAAACTTGAAGAAAATGTTATTTCAATGAAACTGAACAATAAAGAAGGCTGTTTTCAGAATTTATTGCGTAGTCTATATGAAGTATTTACAACACTAAGTGTTTAAAGACTTTTATTTTTAGGTTTTACACTTCTAAATAATGGAAGTAGCTAAAAATAAATGTGTATTTCTAGCCTATCTTCATGCTCTGTCTTTGATCCTTTTAGGAACTATGAGTTTAACCTTAACCTTGAAAAATGAAACAAGATCAATCTTGCTTGAAAGTAAATGCTGACACTAAGGCCCACAGCACCAGCAGCTTTACCAGAAGCTAGAGTGGTCCTAGGTACCTCAGGTAAGGCACCATCCACTGCCCACTCAACCCCTTTAAGACTGCCCAACCACCCCAAACTGCATGCCCTCCCTTGGACTTCATATCCCAGCCTACAACTTCTGAAGAAGACTTCTGGTTTACAAGAGGCCAGGCCTGATCTAGGAATCCCAAGTGAGACACTGCCCACCACCTACTAATAGTCCTTAAAACACACTCAGCAACCCCAAACTGTATCCTCTTCCCTGGGCCTACAACTTCAGAGAAGACTTCTACTTTACCAGAGGCCAAGTTGGACGTAGGGGCACCAGGCCTCAAAAAAAACAAAAAAGACACCCTACTGAACTTGAAGACTTGCTAGTCACCAGAACCTTTAGCCATTTAGGCCAGAAGACCAGAGAGGAAAGCAAAAGAAACCAAGGAACAAAACACCTACCCCACAAAGACAAACTTAAGAATCAATACCTAGACTTACAATCATGCCAAATCCAGATGCCTAAATGCCAGTGTAAGAACACAATCAATAGCAGAAAGTGCAATATGACACCACCAGAGCCCCAGTATCCTATGATGGCAAGTCCTGAACGTTCCAATGCAGCTGAAGCACAAGAAAATGACCTTAAAATGACTTTATAAAGATGATAGATGCCCTTAAGAGGATATAGAAAAAAATCCTTAAAGAAATTGAGGAAAAGACAAACAAAAAATTGGAGGAAATCAATAATTCCCTAAGAGAATGCCAAGAAAGCCAAGAAAAAAAGAAAACCAAACGGTGAAGGAAACTGTTCAATATCTGAAAATGGAAATAGAAGCAATAAAGAAAACACAAATGGAGGGAATCCTGGAAATGGAAATTTTGGGTAAGTGAACAGGAACAACAGATGCAAACATCACCAACAGAATACAAGAGATGGAAGTGAGAATCTCGGGTGTTGAAGACATGAAAGAGGAAATAGATTCATCAGTCAAAGAAAATGTTAAACCTAAAAAATTCCTAACACAAGACATCAGGAAATCTGGGACACTATGAAAAGACCAAACACAAGAATAATAAGACTAGAAGAAGGAGAAGCAACCCAGCTCAAATACCCAGATAATATATTCAACAAAATCATAGAAGGAAATTTTAAATTAAAGGACAAGCCTATAAAGATACAAGAAGCTTACAGAACACCAAATAGATTGAATCAGAAAAGAAAATCCCATTGCCACATAATAATCAAAACACTAAACATACAGAGCAAAGCATTTTAAAAGCAGCAAGGGAAAAAGGCCAAGTAACATATAATGACTAATATAATGGAATCTCACCTAACTTCTCAACAGAAACACTAAAATCCAGAAGAGCCTTGACTGAATACTGTGAATGTAATCTATGAATACCACAAATGTGATTAATATCATGAGTGTAATTAATGAATATCATGAATGTAATTTAAAAAATAAATAAATAAAGTAAAAAAAAAACTACAAGCAACAAAAAAAAGAACAAAATTACACCATTTGTAGAAAGATGGCTGGAATCAAAAATCATCTTGTTAAGTAAGCCAGGAAAAAAAAAAGATTCCTGCTACAAACAGAATGGATATGAAAACAGAATCCATCATTCTGATGCATACAAGAAACACACCTCAACATCAAAGATAGATATTACCTCAGAGTAAAGAGTTGGAAAAAGATTTTCCAATCAAATAGGCCTAAGAAGGAAGCTGGTATAACTGTCTTAATATCTAACAAAACAGACTTCAAACTAAAATGAATCAAAAAAGATGGAGAAGGGTTTTTTCATACTCATCAAAGGAAAAATCCAACAAGATGATATCTCCATTCTGAACATCTATGCTCCAAATGTGAGGGCACCTACATTTGTAAAAGAAATATTACTAAAGCTTAAGTCACACACCAAATCCTACACAATAATAACAGGAGACTTTAATTCCCTACTCCCACCAATGGACAGGTCTGCCAGACAGAAACTAAACACATAAATAATGGAACTAAGAGACATTATGACTCAAATGGACCTAACAGATATCTATAAAACATTTCACCCAAACACAAAAGAACATACCTTCTTCTGAGCACCTCATGGAACCGTCTCCAAAATTGATCATATACTAGGCCACAAAGCAAGTCTCAACAGATACAAAAGAAGTGAAATAACCTCCTGTATCTTATCAGACTACCATGGATGAAAGTTGGATTTCAACAACAACAGAAACAAGAGAAAGCCTAAAAATTCATGGAAACTGAGCAACTCTCTACTGAGATAGCACTGGTTCAAAGAAGAAATAAAGAGAGAAATTAAAGACATCCTAGAATTCAATAAAAATGAATGTACAACATACCCTAACTTATGGGACACAAAGAAAGCAGTGCTAAGAGAAAAGTTCATAGCACTAAGTGCCTTCATGAAGAATCTACCAAGATCTCAGACTAGTGACTTAACAGCACACCTGAAATTTCTAGAATAAAAAGAAGCAAGCTCACCCAAAAGGTAGATGGCAGGAAATAATCAAACTCAGGGCTGACATCAATAGATTCAAAACAAAGAGAACAGTACAAAGAATCAATGAAACAAAGAGTTAGTTCTTTGAGAAAAGTAACAAAATAGATAAACCCTCATCCAAACTAACTAAAAGGCAGAGAGAAAATATACAAATATACAAAATCAGAAACAAAAAGGGGGGAATTAAAAACAGACTGCAAGGAAATCCAGAGAATTACCAGGTCATACTTCAAAAACCTGTACTCCACAAAATTGGAAAATCTAAAAGAAGTAGACAATTTTGGATAGATACCACTTAATAAAGTTAAAGAAAAACCAGGTAAACAATTTATGTAGATTGATAACCCCTAAAGAAATAAAAGCAATCATTAAAAATCTCCTAACCAAAAAAATCCCAGGGTCAGATAGTTTTAACAAAGATTTCTACCAGGCTTTCAAAGAAGAGCTAGAGAAGAACTAACTTTCAAAGAAAAGCTAACTCTTCAAATAATTCCACAAAATAGAAACAGAAGGAGCATTGCCAAATTCTTCCTATGAGACCACAGTCACCCTGATACCCAACCACACAAAGATGCAACAAAGACAGAAAATTATAGGCCAGTTTCACTCATGAACATTGATACAAAAAATATTCAATAAAATACTGGCCAACAGAATCCAAGAACACATCAAAAAGATTATCCACCATGACCAAGTGGGCTTCGTCCCAGAGATGCAGGGATGGTTCGACATATGAAACTCTGTCAGCGTATCCCACCATATAAATAAACTGAAAGAAAAAAAAAAACACATGATCATCTCATCAGATGCTGAAAGAGCCTTTGATAAAACCCAACACCCCTTCATGATAAAAGTCTTAGAGACATCAGGGATACAAGGGACACACCTCAACATAATAAAAGCAGTTTAGAGCACGCTAATTTCTGTATTAAATGAAGAGAAGCTCAAAGCCATTCCACTAAAATCAGAAACAAGACAAGGTTGTCCACTCCCTCCATGCCTATTCAATATAGTACTTGAGGTTCTATCTAGACAATGTGACAACTAAGGGAAATCAAGGGGATGCAAACAGGAAAGGAAGAAGTATCATTATTCACAGATGAGATGATAGTATACATAAAAACCTGAAAATTCTATCAGGGAACACTTACAGTGGATGAACACCTTTAATCAAGTTAATCTTTACAAGATTAACTCAAAAAAATCAGTAACCCTCCTATATACAAATGATAAATGAGCTGAGAAAGAAATCAGGGAAACCACACCCTTCACAATAGCCACAAATAATATAAAATATCTTGTAGTAACTCTAACCAAGCAAGTGAAAGACCTGTATGACAAGAACTTCAAGTAAACATCAAGAAATTGGAGAAGATATCAGAAGATGGAAAGATCTCTCATGCTCACAAATTAGTAGAATTAACATAGTAAAAGTGGCCATCTTCCAGGAGCCAGGCTGAGCTCCGGGAATCCAATCCATGAGAGAGAGGAGGGATTCTGCAGGCAGCGATGTCGAGGCCATGAGGGGAAGAAGTGCAGAGATGACTTGCCACATTGTTAGAAGCCCATGAACTATGGACTGGTGGAGCCCCCATGGGACTGGACTAGGCCCTCTGGATATGGAAGACAGTTGTTTGACTCAAACTGTTTGGGGGACATCCAGGCAGGGGGATCCAGATCCATCCCTGGTGCATGGGCAGGCTTTTAGGAGCCCAGTGCCAGTGGTGTGATGCCTTACACAGCCTTGGTGCAGTAGGGAGAGGCTTGGACCTGCCTAGGCTCAGTGTGCTGGGCTCTGCTGACTCCCCATGGGAAACCTTGATTTGGGGGATATGGGGATGTGGGGTGGTTTGGTAGGGAGGGCTGGAGGATGGGAAGAGGAAGGAGATGGCATCTGTGGGTGGTATGTAGAGTGAGTAGAAAATTTCTTAATAAAAAAAATGGAAAATAAAAATAGTAGCTATCTTACCAAAAGTAATCTAGAGATTCAATGCAATCTCTACTAAAATCCCAACACAATTCTTTACAGACCTTGAAAGAACAATACTCAATCTCATATGGAAAAAGAAAAAATCCAGGATAGCTACAACAATCCTGTACAATAAAAGAACTTCTGGAGATATGATAAACTATAGAGCAATAGTAATAAAAAGTGCATGGTATTGGCATAAAAACAGACTAGTGGATCAATAGAATCTAATTGATGATCCTAATGTAAATCACATACCTATGAACATCTAATTTTTGACAAAGAAGCCAAAATTATACAATGGAAAAAAGAAAGCATCTTCAGCAAATGGTGTGGGTCTACCTGGATGTCAGCATGTAGAAAAATGCAAGTCAATCCATATCTATCACCCTGAACAAAACTCAAGTCCAAGTGAATCAAAGACCTCAACATAAATCCAGATGAAACTAATAGAAGAGAAAGTGGAAAATAGCCTTGAATGTTTGTAGAAAGACAAACATGGCATGTACTCACTCATAAATGGACATTAGCTTTAAAATAAAGGATAACTGTGCTACAATCCACAGATTCAGAGGGACTAGGTAACAAGGAGGGTTCAAATGGGGAAGCCCAGATCTCCCTGGAAAGCAGGTCCTGCCTATGGGATGTGCTGGGGTAAGAGTGGCCTAGAGAGTGAGGGAGTGGCCAACCAATTACCAGTCTAACCTAAAACCAATGCAAGGAGAGTAAGCCCAGCCCAGACACTGCCTGGAGCACCTAGACCCTCAGGCTGGATGGCCCAGAGACTTAGAATAGAACCGAACATGACTGAAAGAAAAAATGCTAATGTAGTGATGTCTAATGATCTTCTCTTATACACAGAGATTGATGCCTAGAACAATTGTCATCAAAGAGGCTTCATCCAACAACTGATGGAAACATATGCAGATCCACAGCCAAAAATTAGGCAGAGTTCCGGAAATCCTGAAGAAGAGAGGGAGGAAGGACTGTGGGAGCCAGAGGGATCAAAAGATGCCACAAGAAAACCCACAGAATCAACTAACCTGGGCTCATAGGGGCTCACAGAGACTGAACCAACAATCAAAAAGCCTGCAGGGGACTGACCTAGGCACTCTGCACATAGGTTACAGTTGTGCAGCTTGGTCCTCTTGTGGGACTCCTAACAGTGTGAGCAGGGGCTGTCTCTGACTCTTTTACTGGCTTTTGTGATCCTGCTCCTCGTACTGGGTGGCCTTGCCCCGTCTTAATACCAGGGGAGGGGCTTAGTCTTCCTGCAGCTTGGGAAGTCCTGTTTTGTTGATACTCATGGGAGAGCTGCCATTTTATAAACGGAAACGGAGGAGTGGATTATGGAGTAGGAACCGAAGTGGGTCGGTGGAGGGACTGGAAGGAGAGGAGGGAGGGGAAACTGTAGCCGGGATGTAAAATAAATAAATTAATTTAAAAAATAAAAGAAAGTAAATGCTATGCACTTGGTGTAGGCAACTCTAAGTACCGTGGACTGCATCACAGGAGACTTTATGTTTCCCATGTTTCTGGATGCCAGAAGACAGAGGTGAGGGTGACTCTCACTGTGCACTAAGGAGCAACTTCTGCGGGGTTGTAAGATAGAAAAACTTATTATTTTTTTAACCTACGCTTGGTGAGACGAGAACAAGATAGATCTCTGACCTCTTCTGTGAGGTCTGTGCTCTCATAACTCAGTCTCTTCCCCATGGTCCTCTTCCAAATACTATCCTACTGCTCATATATGCATAACATTGTGAACTAATTTTACCAAGGCATCATACTCAAAGAAGTTAACTCGGGAATGAAGAGGTCATTTTCAACAAGAATATGGACAAAGCACTAGAGTTCTAGCTTTCCAGAGGTTAAACAGCTGGCTGCTTTTAGGTCCATACAGTCGTGAGAGAATGTTGAGAGTGTTGAACAAAACGGAGCCAAGGCTGAACCAATAGGTGTGAGCATGAGCTTCCCATGGAATTTACTAGCTAGTTAGTGTTACCATTAAATCAGTGGAAAAACAACTTGGTGAAAAGCAATGACCTAAAATAACAGGAGAACTGCATCTCAAGAAGAACCTTGGGTTTGTGATTATTGGCACACACAAAATGAGAACAGAGTAAATCAGTACTCTGAGGGTTTACGATGCTTTTATTTCCAAGATATCTAAATTGAAGGAGACCTCGAATATTTTCAATTTGTACCAAATAAACTAATAACAATAACAAGAAGAATAAACTTTGAGTACTCAGTTTCCCACCAGGCTGAGGGTCTGAGTTTTTTTTTTTTTTAACGCAAAGGAGGTATGTACTCTAACAGTCACTTTGGTTATAGGCAAGGAGGGTAAAGAAGTATGATGAGATTACAGGGATGAACTAATAAACCACAGAGGAAAATAAATACATTAGTTCCTTCAAGTCAATAAATTAAGTTTAATACAATCACATCATAAATGTCATGCACTCGATTGGAGATTTATCCAACATTTCTCTGTTGAGAGCACAGAGATACTTGCACTCACAGATAGCACTAGGGAAACCAGGAATGTTAAATATGCTGGATTGTCTCTTCAGCAGAAGAGATGTGTCACCTTTTTGCTTCCCAGAAGGATGAGAATGAAAGTGACTAATAGCCTAGGTGATCCTTGCACTATCTGTATGGCCAGGGGCTTCCTCCAGGCTGCCATAAACAGGACCAGAGGTAGTTTATAGCCAAGATAGCCTCTGCAATATCTGTATGACCAAGACCATGCCAGATCCTCCCTTGGGCCCTTAAGATAACTCACGTTGCCTATCTTGAGAATCCATCTTCATAGAAGAAGTGACATGCACTTTGAGAAGATTTTCATTGTAATTATGCCTCCTTATGCATGGGAATTGTGTTACACCAGGAAACTTTTTTTCCAAATTGTACTATATTTAAATGTGCCTAAAATACTGCCTGGTGTTAGGCTCTAGATGTTTGAACCAACAGGAGCTACTGAGTGGTGTTGAACTGGATTTCTTTCTTGACTGCATTCAGATTCAGATTACACTATTACTTTCACAGAAAATAGCTGATTTGGAGACGATAAACCCGTGTCTTATTTTTTTCTTAGTATCAAGGAAAATTGAAAATTGGCTTTTGATTAGATTCTTAGTTATATTGAATTAAACTGAAAATTAACTCCTACCTCCTCTTTGATACAGTGAGATGAGATGAAACCATTTATAAACTTCTGCTTTGCCAGTAAATAGTGCTTTTGTAGAGAGGAATGGAAATGAGCTTGCTTTCTGACTTAGAGCTACATTTTATAATGAGGTGTCACTCTTCAGAACCCAGAAATGATTTTATGCTAACACTATATTTACTTCCTTGGCAATGTCGGAAACTTTCCTTGAATATTTTAAAATATGACTCAGTATTCACAGTGGTGGCAGTTAAAGTCAAAGTTTTCAGTCACATTTTCCCTAATTTATTTTAGTTCGAAGATATTTTGTCACCAAACACATTCAAATGTTTCCTAGGAGGAATCAACAAATATAAACTGTGAGCCTACAATATAAGCAGTAGGACAGAGAATTATGAAAAACAGAGGTCTGCAATTCAGCCCACTTCGCAAACACTTACTAACTACTATTGGGGAATTTCTCCATTTAATTGCAACCAAAATAGCAAAAAGAAGCCAAAGCATTAGAGATGTCAACCATGAGTTAACAAAAAACAAACAAAAAATGAGCTTATATCTTTTGGGAACATAATGTTGTTGTTGTTTTGAGACAAAAATCTCATGTGACCACTCAATTGTTCTGAAAATCTAAGCATGGCAATTGCATTCCTTATGTCCAAGTAGTCATATGCCAGTCTGTGAGGTCCAGCATTAGAATTCACCCACAAAATAGCATTGAGAGTGCTAACTAACTCATTGTGTAGCTGTAGTGGGTAGCCATTCCAGCTTTGGTCTGGAAGTTCCAACCCCCATTGGGGCTTCGGTAACTCTCACACCTACAAGGTAGGGCTAAGGGAGGGCCTAAAGACCTGAGATTGGGACACACGACGCTCTCTTGTTTCCTGGACCTGGACGTGAGAGGTAGACCGAGGAGAGTTCTCCAGAGAACACCGCCAGACTGCGCTGCGTCTTTTCCAGAACCCGCCACCTACCTATCCCTTCATTTGTAAGTTACCCACTAAATAAATCTTCCTTTTAACTACGTGGAGTGGCCTTAGTAATTTCACCAATATCTGGTGCCCAACGTGGGGCATGAACCCACGACCCTGAGATTAAGAGTCTCATGCTCTACCAACCAAGCTAGCCGGGCTGGTACGCGTGGAGCGGCCTCCAGGACAAGGAAGATGTAAAGTACCGGTAAGCCACGAGCCACGTGGCAAAGTAGAGATTAATAGAAATGGGCTAAATATAAGAGTAAGAGCTAGACAATGATAGGCCTGAGCTAATGGCCAGTTTAAATAATATAAGCATCTGTATGTTTATTTTATAAGTGGGTTCTGGGACTGGGGGGACTTGGGAGCTGGAGAGAAATTCTCCAGCAACAGGTAGCAGCTAGTTCATAATTGATATGAGCTTCAAGTGTGACAAAGAAAACCTAATAGCTCGGGAGACCAGGGTGGCCTCAAACTCAGAGATCTGCCTGCTTCTACCTCCTGCGTGCTGGGATTAAAGGCATGCGCCACCACCACTCAGCTTCTTTTGTGCTCCTTAACTCTAAATCCTAATTCTAATTTTCATTTTTTTTGTTTATGTACCTTGGTTTCTGCCTGCGTGCATGTCTGTGTGAGGGGGTGAGATCCCCTGCAACTGTAGTTACAGACAGTTGTAAGCTGCTATGTGGGTACTCGGAGTTGAACCCAGATTCTTTGGAAGAACAGCCAGTGTTCTTAATCACTGAGCCATCTCTTCAGCCCCCTAAATTCTAATTCTAAAATCTTATGGTCGATGGACTCTGATCACTGAAACAAATCCCTGGTTGCAGCTTTCATCCTATAATCCCAAAATATTCTCTGGGAAAGAGGAAAATAAGAAGTCCATAAATAGACTTAGTGGCCTTCTAAAACACCCACTGAACCATAAATCTTGAGAGATCATTTAACAAAACTAGAATTAAAATTATTTTCTAAGAGTCAAAATGAACATACAATCTCATTTTTATGCTACAAAATCTCTGAATTGGTTTAAAAATCTAACTCCCTAAGTTTATAGGATGAATTTATCTCTAGCTGTTACATAAAATGGATACAATTTTAAAGTCTGTTTTCTCAAATCCATATCATTTAAAATATTGAGTTCATTCAAGAAAATTATATTCATTCATTTTTTCATATATCAATAAGCTTTTTTTCTTTAGTTATTCAAGACAGAGTTTCTCTGTGTATCCTTGGCTGTCATGAAACTTGCTCTGTAGACCAGGCTGTCCTTGAACTCAAAGATCCACCAGCCTCTGCCTCCCAAGTGCTAAGATTAAAGGCATCTCCTGGCTTCAACACACATTTTGTTAAATGTTTACCTTGCCTTGTCAAGTTATTCATTATTTGAATTGTTTCTTGAAACAACACAGGTTTTTTTATTAATATATATTATATATATTTGATATTTATTATATTATTATATAATAAATATATAATAAATATAATTAATAAATAACTGTTATTATATGTTATATATTTATTAATATATATATATGTATATATATTGAAGTGCAGTCGGAAGTTTTCCTGTGTCCTGGCCGGCCAGCAGGTGGTCGGGACAAATCTCTCCCACTCACATTCTCCAAGTAAACACACAGAGTCTTATATTAATTACAACTGCTTGGCCATCAGCTCAGGCTTATTACTGACTTGCGCTTACACTTAAATTAACCCATAATTCTTATCTATGTTTAGCCAGGTGACTTGGTACCTTTTCTCAGTTCTGCCTTGTCATCTTGCTTCCTCTGTGTCTGGCTGGTGACTCCTGACTCAGTCTTCCTCTTCCCAGAATTCTCCTTGTCTGCTGGCCCTGCCTATACTTCCTGCCTGGCTACTGGCCAATCAGCGTTTTATTATCAACCAATCAGAGCAATACATATTCACAGCATACAGAATGACATCCCACAGCATTGAAGATCCTGTAGTGGACAAAAGTCCCACTTGTATCTCCTTATTCATTTGTTTTTAGTAGTTCCACAAAAGATTTTACACCTTGATGAGTTATCTTGTAGTGTTTTGATATGTCATGAAGTATATGTACACTTCATGATTTATTTGTCTTGTTAAATATAATTATTTCTTCACACATTTATCATTTCTTTATGATGAAAATGTCAAAATCTTTTCCACTGGGTTCGTGCTGTACCATATGTGTCTGTAGTCACTGGGCTGTATTATAATGCACCAGAACTTCTTATTGTGTCTGTAGTCACTGGGCTGTATAATAATGGACCAGAACTTCTTGTTGTGTCTGTAGTCACTGGGCTGTATAATAATGCACCAGAACTTCTTGTTGTGTCTGTAGTCACTGGGCTGTATAATAAATAATGCACCAGAACTTCTGTCTGTAGTCACTGGGTTGTATAATAATGCACTAGAACTTCTTATTTTGTCTGTAGTTACTGGGCTGTATAATAATGCACCAGAACTTCTTGTTGTGTCTGTAGTCACTGGGCTTTATAATAATGCACCAGAACTTCTTGTTCCAAGTTTCCCAATTCAACACCCAACTAGTCTCCCCAGATTCTAGTAAGGACAATTTCTTTTCAACTTCCAGATGATAAACTTTCATGGACTCTGCTGATGAATAAGATTATGTGGTGTTGCCTAACCTAACAGCTACCAGATTCATTTATGCAGATGCCAGATATATCATTTCATTACTTCACGATGAGTAATAGCCCTGTGCATATGTGTACTACATTTTTTTATCTGTTAGTCACCTAATGGATACTTATTTTCCCATTCATGTTCTGAACAGTAGGAATGGGGATGCATAGGTTTCTCCTACCTGCTGATTTCATTTCACACACACACACACACACACACACACACGCATACATACACACATATGTTCGTACACTATATACATATATATTATATATATATATACTATGTATACACATATTTATATAGTGTAGTGGAATTGCTGGATCACAGGACAACTGCATTCTTAACTTTTGAAAGTGAGTAAACCTCACTATTGTTTCCCATAATGGTTGCACTAATTCACATTCCCAACAATAAAGTGCGAGCAGTCCCTTTTCCCAATAGCTTCATCTCATAACATATCATTTTGATAAAAGCCATTGTTACTAGGAGGAGATGGTACCTCTTGGTGGTTTTGCTTTGCATTTCCCTGATGGTTAGTAACGTTGGGAATCTTTTTCATGTACCCTCTCAAAGAGGGAGATAGATGGTAGTGTGATCAGTAGTCTGGTTCATGTGTTAGTTCCTTCAGTGTTGTCTAGGTTGCACAGAATGCTTCAGTCAAGATCATTCTCCTCTCATCGTGGCCAGAATCCAGTGACCGACTGATAATGAACTTGAGCATGTGGGTAGAAAAACAGAAACAAAACAAAAACTCAAGATGTTGGTCCAGCTCAGAGCAAATCTCATAGGCTCTCTTATCTTAGAGCTCCTTGTGGAATCAGCCAAGGAACGTCAATGGCTGATAACATACCTAAATATTTTTTACATGAAATTTCAATTGAATTAATTCCATATCCTATGAAAATCAAAAACTTTCTCTGTGAACACATATTATTATTAAATATTTTAATCCCACAAATCAAGTAATGATTCATTCTGTCTTGTCAAATTAAAAATATTACTTAATTTCACATTTGTTAGGTTTACATTAAGTAATGATTAATGCATTGTTCTATGGACTGGTCTTTCATTGGAACATTGGCCAAATCCCCCAAACACATGGTATTGAACAAAAGTCTATATTGATAAGCGGTTAAATCTGTGAAGGATGAAATGGTGAGTCAGAAAAATGGCAGGTGGCTTATTCTGGTGTTATTAACATTATAAAACCTTTAATAGTATTGATGTGAAAAATCATCATATGACAAAAGAGGATTTAGGTGTGATTATATGTCTTCTTTGTGAACACAATTTAGAATATATATGATTTTTTCCTAAAGCCTTGACTAGGTCTATTATTTGTACAAATGACCACAATATTGCATGTACCTTTAGTCTTTAATTTGTATATTGAATTTATGACTTTTTTTTAATTCAGGAGCATACAATACAAGCATGTACTACTTAAAGACAGAGTAGCAACTATTAATATACCCTTCTATCTAATTTTCTTGATAAAACTGGTATTTTCACTTAATCTTTTGTAAGAATTAGTATGTTTCTTCTGGAACTTTCAAACTGAATTTAATGGCTATTTTTTTCAAGTTAATTGTACTGCTTCTATTAATAATATACCATTCTCTACAAAACATATGAAAGAGTTTTGTATGCCAAAAATGCAAAGATGGAATAATATGTTGTATGGTAATTCTTCCAATTGGATACGAAATGCAAAGTAGGAAAAAAAACTTTTAGGATAATTTAGGAGATAGAGGGTTTTCTTTTTCTCCCTCTAAATCATGAGATACAAATGTTTGACAGAAAAATATTTCTGGGTGCTTCTATTTGCCACTGTTTCTTAATAAATAGCTCGTTATCAAACTTTATTTCAGCTTCCATATTTTGCCTTTGGCTTTTAAAATGGTCAATCTGAAAATATCTGTGAGCACTTATTTTCAATTTTAAGTCCATGAGAATTAAACTACAAATTGGCTTCATTGCATATTCAAGTTTTCAGTGCTGAAATGTCTTTACTACCCAGTCCCCTCCCACACACATGCACACATGTACACATAAGCAAACATATGTGAAAACAGAGTTATAGACAGGTAGATAAAACATAGGCAGAGAGATGAATAGATATATTGGATGATAGGTAGATGATAATAGACAGCAGACAAGCATCCGTTTCTGTATACATGGTAAGTACAGTAACAAAATACTCAAACTTTATAAATACATATAGTTTTCCAAATCAATTTGGTTCTATTAATTATATATTTCCCACAAGCTACAAGATATTAATTTTCGTTTTTCTTTATTACAACTAGTGACATTACTTTACAGCATTTCCTATAAGATATTTAATGTCCAGGTATGTTTTATAAAGTATGATTAGATAACATAAATTGAAGATAAATGAAGTTAATTTATTTCACAATTCTACAAAAGATTACTTTTAGAAATTGAGAGGTTACTCTACGAATACTGTTACTGAATCCTAGAAACTTTTCAAATTCCATTACCCTTAGGACCTGGAAGTCATAAAAAAGAGAGTGTTTTGAAGCAGCCACAAGATTTGAACATCACAATTAATGTAAGCCTGGGGAAATTTCTATTTCCTGTCTTCCAATCTTTAATCAGGAAAATGAAAAATAATCTCTTTGAAAACACCAGAGTGGTGTGTTATTAAATTAAAGTTTCTTAACATAGGAATTGTAGTGTGTCTGCTTAGCTACCCTTCTCCTTAGTAATATGTCAACAGTTGAGAGTGCTGGGCTACAATATTTGGATAGAAATGTACTTCTAATATTGAAAAACTTACTAAACACCATTATCTCTTATGCACTTACACTTACTCATCTATGCATGGTGGTGATACTATCAGCACTAATTCATGAGGTTTTCCAGGTATAGTAGAAACCCATATTTTAATGAGTAAGTCTTGATCAGTAATAGGGGTCCTTGGTATGGTTTGAATAAGAATGCCCCCACATAGGCTCATATATTCAAATGCTTAGTCACCAGAGAGTGGATCTCTGATAGAATTAGAAGGATTTAGAAGTGTGGCCTTGTTGGAGGAAGTATGTCATTGGGGGTGGGCTTTAAGGTTCAAATGCCCAGGCCAAGGCCCAGTCTCTCTCTCTCTTTTACCGTCCTGTGGATCAGGATATGGCTCTCAAGGACTCCTCCAGCAAAGTGCTGCCATGCTCCCTGCTTCGATGATCCCAGGTATGCTGATGATGAACTAAACTTCTGAAACAGTGAGTAAGCCCCCAATTATATATTTTCTTTTGTGAGAGTTGCCTTGGTCATGGTGTCCCCTCACAACAATAGAAGAGTCTGAGACAGTCTTAAATTTTATTCTATCTTAAAACCTAGAGAAAGTGACTTTTTTCCTATAATTTCTAATGTGAAAAAGAATTTGTCATACCTGTCATGGGTTAAATAATGCCACTCCCCAAAACAATCACATCTACCATGGGACGGAGAATGTAGTATTTGGAGTTTTGTTAGAATTAAGAAAAGAATGAAGACCACACTGTATTCAAGTAGATCTAAATCCAAGGGGGAGTGTTCTACAATTTGGAAAAGAATGTATCTGAAAACAAAAGAAATCAACAGGAAGCTGAAAACGGGGACTAAAGCGAGAGGTATGTAAAGTATGGCAGGCTAGACGTGCCTGGCAGCCACCAGATGCTAGAGGACAAGCCGGACAGAGCTTCTCTCCTAAAGCCATCACAGAGGATCAACTTCGCCAACACCTTGCTGCCTTCTGAATTATGAGAGAATAGATGGTCGCTGTTGCAGACTACCTAGCTTAGAGGACTTTCCTGAGGCCCCAGGAAACTAATATAACAACCTATAATGTGTTATGTAGTACAAACAAACATAACAACCTATAATGTGTTGTGTAGAACGAACACGTGAACTATTTGTTATTATTGATAAATCCACATAAAATCAGTGGTGTAGAGTTTGATGGACCCAAGTGTAAGAACAGCAAGCCTATGGTACCTCTATATGCTGTGTGATGCCTCATGAAAATTTAAGATCTGTATTTTAAAAGAAGCAGCTTCAAAGTGCTCTTCAGCCCCCTTAGAAACTTTAGGTTCATTGAGGCCAGATGGTTTTTCAATGATAAGTCCAAAGTCTATCCACTCAGAAAAGTTAAGGTAAGTCCAATACAAAATTGAACGTTATATTCATACTACTGTAAATGAGTGGAAGTTTTAACAAGATTATTTTAAAATTCTATATAAGTCCTAAGCAATGAGTTGATTCAAGCATCAAAGGTACTTAAATCTTCATTTAAATCAATACCCATGAAAAACATAGGAGTATCACTTTCTTTAATAAAACACATAAAAGGCTTTCTGCATTAATATGGATCCAAAGCAGACATGTAGCCTATTATTCATTACCATATTTTTCGTCTTTTCACAAATGTAAAGGTTGAGATATTCACAGATATTTTTACAATTATACTTTAACACCCTAAGTGCTACATGTGACTTTTCTATTTAAAAAGAAAAGTTTAAAACTTCATCAAAAATACATAGATTTAATTGGCTCAATTTCTGGCCAGTTACAGCTTTTATTGCAAAGTATTATTATGGTAGAAAGAGAACACATGAAATTAATATCAATTAGTTGAAATCTCACTTGTATCATACAAGGAAAAGGAATTCTAAAAGGTCATTTGGGCATTAGCATTTTAATAAGAACATTCAGTTATTCCAGAACCCTTTTGATGTCTTTTCATATGCGATTTAGTTGCTTATTTAATAATCAACAAGTTGTTTACACAACCATAATATTCTTTAATAACAATGTAACAAATACATCAAATTTGTAACATTGTTACTTGGCATAAATACCCAAATGGATGTCTTAATCATCATTTTACTCTTTTAGAACACTTGTTTATACACAAGTCAACCTTAAGTATAAGCCAGTAGCACTGGAATGAACTTTATAAGCTACAGTCTTGGTTTCTCTGTTAAATACAGAAGCAGAATGTGCTATTGATAAAGGTTATTAATAAAAGTTGATCACTTTAGCTGGCAATTTTAGATTGAATATTTTTGCAAGCATAAGCCATTACCAGGTAGATGGTTTCAATTAAATATATAAACTAGAAAAAAAGTCATTTTCCAAAAGAACACAGCCCCAAAATAGAACCTATCAAACACTAAAGGAATAAGATTCAAGTTGACATGGATTGTCCTGGAGAGAGAGAGAGAGAGAGAGAGAGACTTTTTGAAGAATAGACTTTATTAAAGAGCTATTTGCAAAAGTTAAAAAAAAGAAAGCCTCCAAAATACAGATTATCACATAAGTCTTGTGAATTCTAGTAAATCCTTCAAGAATTAGGTTCTATTTCTGATCTATCTGGCAATCATTTATTTTCATCATAATGTCTCTTTCACTAAGAAGATTCAAGTTGTGAGTTTATTTGTTGACCTTGACTGTAGCAGCTAACTGAAACAGAAGTGGAATGCTGAGGAAAGCTGACCTTTGATTACTGCAAGGACCAACCTATCCCCAAACCAAGATTAGTGAATTATGAACTACTACTGATAAATATTAATATATCAATTTATAAAAAAATTGTATATAATTATTTTAATTATATTGGTATATCTAGGAAAAAGAACTACACATCTATATTTGAATGGAGACATATTCCTTTATATTCCATAATAACAACTCAGTTAGTAGCTCCCAATAAATTTAATTGACTGACTTTACATTTTATATTTTAATTTATTTCAATAATTAAAGAAAATCATGAAAATAATTTGATATTATATTATTTTTTCAATCAGTGTACTGTAACTGGTAAATATTTGTATTTAATGGTATTCTTTTTAAAAAATTATGTCCCTAAAGAATTTAATGTGATTACAACCTGGTATGTGTGGTCTCCATGTGAAGAAAGGCTGCTGAACCTACTAATTTGATGGGTAGACACTAAGCTACCAGAAATCATCCCATCTTTTATCATATGACAGAGTACTTGGTGTATAGATTTGTCAGCAGTTGTGAAGTCAGATATCTGGGCCAGCCAACTAGATGCTTGCTGTGGGATGTTCTGCATGTCAAATGTGTTGCTCTGATTGGTTAATAAATAAAACACTGATTGGCCAGTAGCCAGGCAAGAAGTATAGACAGGACAAGCAAAGAAGAGAATTCTGGGAAGTGGAAGGCTGAGGCAGAGAGACACTGCCAGCCACCGCCATGACAAGCAAGATGTAAGGTACTGGTAAGCCATGAGCCACGTGGCAAAGTATAGACTAATAGACATGGGTTAATTTAAGGTAGAAGAACTAGATAGCAAGAAGCCTGCCGTGGCCATACAGTTTGTAAGCAATATAAGTCTCTGTGTGTTTACTTGGTTGGGTCTGAGCAGCTGTGGGACTGGCGGGTGAAAGAGATTTGTCCTGACTGTGGGCCAGGCAGGAAAACTCTAGCTACAAATGCTATCCACCACCACCACCAGCAGCACCATGTACCGCACCTTATCAAAATGGGATACAGGAGCCACCATGATCCCTGCTCTCCGAGTCCCTTATCTCCAGCTTCATCTGACTTTTTCCTTACTATTTAGCTTGTGGAGATCCAAAAGAAGCATCTGGAAATGTCCTGCAACTGCTAGACTTGATAGGACATTTTTAAAAGCTGAACCCTATTCTTAACAATACAAAATGGGTTTGCTTTTAAGTTCAGTAAAACGAGCCATGAGCAAGCCAGACCCTGTGACAAAGCAAAGAGATTTGCCTTCCCAACTAGGGCCTGAGTCAGCCTGACTGATAATGCAGCCTTCTATTATGGAAAGCACACACAAAAAGGCTTCCTGCACAGCAGGAAAACACACATGAGTGTGAGCACACATACATCTGGCCGTGACTTGGGGGGTGGAGTAACATTGCCTTTATCTAAGATTTTCCTGTGATCTCCACAAAGCTGCTTGCTTCTGAGAAATTGATCTGCATCTCTAATTGACTCTCTTCTCAGAATTTAGCATCACTGACTTTTTAACCCAATAGCCTCATCCATCTGGAAAAACTAATTCATGACCACCCAGTGGATGATTTATTTATATGCTCAACATTTTAGAAGAATCTAACCTATGGTACAGTGGTTTGCTAGAAGGCCCCCTGCTCCAACTAAAAATGGGCCTTAACCTGCATTGAGAAATATGTATATGGGCCCTAAGGGAGCTATATTTTTTTTCTAATAGGCCACAGTAACTACTTAAAACTTTCAGTGTTTCTAAAGCCATGCACGTTTTATGTTTTCCTAACTTCAACTACAGAATTACTGCAAAGTTGCCCATGAGCCTATAAATAATTCAATAGCCATGCACACGTAAGCAACACCAATTAAACTCAGTGGGTTGTTAAAGAACAAAGTAGGAAGGGTGTCCTGGAAAGCAGAAGGGTTCCAGGTAGAGTGCATGAGGGAAGGGAGGAAAAGAGAAAGGGAAAGGGGTTACATATAATCAAAATATATTATATACATGTATTAAATTGCCAAAGAACAAACTAAAACTTATTTTTACAAAATACAAGGTAAAAAACAAAAAGCTGGGGTGGGGGTGGCGCATGCCTTTAATCCCAGCACTCGGGAGGCAGAGGCAGGTGGATCTCTGTGAGTTCGAGGCCAGCCTGGTTTCCAAAGCGAGTTCCAGGAAAGGCGCAAAGCTACACAGAGAAACGCTGTCTCAAAAAAAAAAAAAAAAGATGCTGAAGTAATAGATAAAAAAAATACATATATAAACATTCAGCAAAAATAAAATTTTAGAGATAGGTAAATGATATAAATAACATGGGAAAAGGGCAAATATGTCTAAAAAATAGATAGTAAAGTGAACCAAAAAGTCAAAGAAATAGATATTAATTAATTTAAGAATTAAACAGCATAAATAAAATTCTACAAAACATGGATATTGCCACAATAACTAGGAAACTTGAGTAGATAAATATCCTCTAGAACAAAAGCTAATGTTAGCCTCTGTCTTAAAAGGCTTCCAAAAGCCCTCATTTTATAAATGAATCTTATCAATTCTAATGAACAAATTATGAGTTTCAAAACTATAAAAGGAGGATCAGAAAATAATAGATTTCATTTATTATAAATGTAGATATCAAACTTTATACGCAGCACTATATAATGAAGTCCAACAGTATGCTAGAAAATTGCTGCCTCCAAAGAGAAGCAGATCATTGCTCAAGCAGCGCAATTGTTTCCAGGATCAGTTACAATTCTTTTGCTATAATTTAGCATGCTAATGAATTAAACTGGAGAAAGAAGTTTATGAACTCCAACTCCTAGTTTTCAATTTGAAGAGCATATTGGCAAAAGGAAAAGCAAAGCAACCGCTTGGACTTCTAAGTAATGAACAAAGTTAAGACTCATTCTCTCTCAATTCAGGAACTAAGTCCTGGTCACATTTTAGTATGTCAGAATTTTATAGTTGGGGTGATATTTTGTGCTCTAACAAATAAATTTTGCCTGGAGATCAGGATGTGGAGCTAGACACTAGAGGCTGGCCAGTGGTGGCATATTCCTTTAATCCCAGCACTTGGGAGGAGAAAACAGCAAGTGGTATGGCTGGGTGGAGAGAGGAAGTGATAAGGTGGGGTGGAGATAGGAGCTTGGCTCTTTCAGGCGGAGGATTCAGTTAAGGTAAGAAGTCTCTCTAATGGCTGGCTCCTTTACTGATTTTTCAGCGTTTACCTGGATATCTGGCTCTGGCTTTTGATTATTAAGACCAATTAGAATTTCTACTACATCTGGCATCCAACTATGGGGCATGAATTCACAAGAAAAGCTGCTTGCTTGTCAGCCACTGGCACAGGCTGGAGCTGCACGTGGCCAGAGTCATTACAACGCTGGCTCCATAGGCTTTTGGGCTCCAAAAGCTACAGGAGTTAGCCACTTTGACATGTTCCCCCTGCAGATGGCTGGCTCTTTGGATTCTTTTCTCTCTGTGGATTGTGGGCTATGCTTGGACCCCCTTCTCAGCCTATTGCCATACTAGGTAGCTGCCTTGAAAACCTGCTTGGGCTTCTACTGTTCTACCCAGCAGCAGTCAGCCTCACATCTTCACCATCATCTGAATCATCATTATAGGCAGATTGAGTGAGACAATTGGAATTCTTAAAGGGAGGAATTAGTTAAAAAAGAGAGCTTTTTTTCCCCACATTAAAGAATGGGAAACACTATTTCTCAACAATGGAGGAGTTAGGTCTCTGTGTGATAATATGCTGGATGATTTGAAAATAGAGTGATTAAATGACAGCATAATTTAGATGGGATTTACATAATGTCAATTATAAATATTATCTGTTTAATCATTTTTGTTTTATCACTAAAAGTGTTGGTTAACATGAGTGCTAAGATACAAGTTTTAGAAAAACTTATTAAAACAGATAACAGAGATATTCAGACCCAGACAGAGAAATTTAAAGGAGAACCAATCTCAGCATTGCATTATAAGGTTACAGAGGAACAGCCTAAGGTTTTCAAACAGTCAACCTTAATTTATCCAGTAACCTTACAGGAACTGCCAAGTGATCGATATCCCCAAGGCTGTGTAAGAGTTGAATGGATGCCTGTGGAAATGTTAGATTTGAGAAGATTCAAGGAAGCAATAGTTTCATATGGTATGCATTCATCTTTTGTGAGCAGATGTTAAACTCATGGTCAACTTGTAATAGAATTATCCCTCAAGACTGGGGAGACTTGGTTACAGCAGTTTTGGAACCTGGTCCTCAATTACAGTGGAGGACCGGGAGGAAAGATGAGGCTAAGACCATTAAACAATGATGTAGGGCTAAAGGTATGGAAATCTCCCAAAATCAACTTGTTGGAGAGGGAGATTATGCTAATGTAGGAAGGCAATCTCTATATGATGCCCACATCCTGGCTTTCTGACACACCACAGCCTTGAATGCTTGAGATAGAACTGAAGAAGTAGGAAAGAACATTGAGTCATTTACTAAAGTTATACAGTTATATACAGTTTTATCAGTAAGAAACCTTACTGATTTCTTACAAAGACTGACTTTAGCAGTAAATAGAATGATACCAAATTCAGAAGCTAGACAAATAGTAATTGAATCTCTGGCTTTTGAAAATACTAATGTACAATGCAAAAGGGTAATTAGGCTGTTAAAGGCAAAATCATCACCCATAAAAGAATGGATCCAAGATATAGTCAATATTGAATCTCATAACCATGAAGATGCTTGGATAGGAGTCTAGCAAGTGGATGTGTTTCACTTTGCAGAGTTTGGAAAATTGAAATATGTACACCATACCATTGATACTTATTCAGGATTTCAATGGGCAACTGCTTTGAGTTCTGAAAAAGCTGATACTGTAATCACACATTTGCTAGAAGTGATGGCCATCATGGGTATACCTGCACAAATTAAAACTGCTTGGCCATTAGCTCAGGCTAACTACTGACTAGCTCTTACACTTCAACTCAGCCCATTTGTGGTGCTATTTTATTTGTATATTAGTAAATAAAGTTTGCCTAGAGATCAGAGGACATAGATAGCCAGCCATAAACAAAAGTCAGGCGGTGGTAGCCCATGATCTTATTCTGATCACATGGCAGGCAGAGTCTCTGTGAGTTCAGAGACATAGCCAAGCGTGGTGATACACACCTTTAATCCCAGTACCAACCATAGAGACCTGGAGGTCTATACAGACAGCCAGACAAGGAAATGAGGTGGCTGGGCTAAGAGCCAATGAGAAGGCAGAACAGCAAGACAATAAAGGTACAGGTTAGACAGGAAGAAGCTGGTTCTTTTGGGAAGATATGGTGGTGTGGTGAGCTAAGGTTAGCTGGTGGCTATTACTATCTCTCTGATCTCTCTGGCTTTCACCCCTCTAGTTGGCTCTGTGTTTCTTATTTTATTAGACTATTTAGAAATTTGTCTACATCCATTTCTGTTAATCTATATGTTGCCACGTTTTCCGTGGCTTTACCTGTGTGGCATTACAAGCTGCTGCCTAGACAGTGGGCTGGCATCTCTCTTGGCCTTCTTCCTATCTCTCCCTTTGAATTTCCCACCTGCCTCTAAGCTGCCTTGCCATAGGCCAAACTGCTTTATTTATCAAACAATCAGAGCATCACATATTTGCAGCATACAGAAAGACATTACCCCATCACTTCCCCTTTTCTGTGTAAGCTTTAACCTAGTAAAATTACATATATCAAGCAAGAATTACAGTTACAATATCTAAATTGTAGTATATAGTTGAAAAGTACAGATCAATAATTAGTCATCTATGATAATCAAACATGTAGTCATGTTAGTTAAGTTTTCTAGATATACATAGATATATTTCAATTAGGTAGGTAATCTTCAAACACTTCAAAGACCTACAGAATACGGCATTTAAAATGTTTTAAAAACTTAGACTTTCTGGATAGTAACACATGTCTGCTCCTGGCAACACCGATTTATTTCAAAGAGAAAGATGGACACTGAAGACACTCCATGTGGAGTTTATCTTCTTCTTGGCAAAAATGGCCATTTGGACAAGACACTGTTCTTGCCTGGACTGCTTGACAAAATATATCAACTGGACATGTAGGACCCATAGGAAGGTGACCACTGAACTTTGCAAGGTCAGATGGTCTTTCAGGTTCCTGCTTCCCAGAGGAAACTGCCAGATATTCTACAGAACACAGAGAGAAATGACTGAGAGAATAAACCTATGGGCTGAAGATAGATGCCCCAATACCGCAGAGGAACTTTGGATGACTCTCCAGGCAGGCAGCTGTCTCTGTCATTTCCAGAGTTTTGGAAGTTGCTTATAATGCTCTTCCTGTTTTCTTAGGTAATCCTTCTGAGGTCTTTGATGTAGCTGAAGACTAGATAGTTATAATTATGGTTTTCATTGGTTACAATAAGAGATAAGGTAAATATGAAATTTTAGACTCACAAATATAGGATAGATAAAATATTTTCTTTAATTTTACAAAATATAAATAGACTTGATATTATAACTGTAATTCTTGCTTGATATATATAATTTTACTAGGTTAAAGTTAAAACCTTCCTTTTGTTTAGACAGAAAAGGGGAAGTGATGGGGGAATGTCTTTCTGTATGCTGCAAATATGTATTGCTCTGATTGGTTGATAAATAAAGCAGTTTGGCCTATGGCAAGGCAGCTTAGAAGCAGGCAGGAAATTCAAAGGGAGAGACAGGAAGAAGGCCGAGAGAGACGCCAGCCCGCCATCCAGGGAGCAGCATGTAACGGCACACAGCAAATGTGGCAACATATAGATTAACAGAAATGGGCTGAGTTTAAGTGTAAGAGCTAGTCAGTAATTAGCCTGAGCTAATGGCCAAGCAGTTTTAATTAATATAAGCCTCTGTGTGTTTATTTGGGTCTGAGAAGCTGCAGGACTGGCAGGTGAGAGAGATTTGTACTGACCACAGGCCAAGCAGGACACAGAAAAACTTTCAGCTACATAGGAGAGGTGATTTCCAGATGTTTGAAGAAAAAATCAAAATGTCAGGTGTTTCAATTGCAAAAAAAAAAGGGATTGTGAAGAGGGTGTTCCTAGAAACAATGTTTTTTCTAAGAATAATCCCAACAGAAGGCCCATCCCTTCTGGAGTAAGCAGAAGATGTGACAAAGGCAGACATTGGACTAATGAATGTAGATCAACAAGGGACGGTCAAGGCAATCCTTTGCCATTGAGGAAACAACTTGAGGGGCCTCTTGCAGGTTCAGTCTTTTTTAACATTACAGAGGAAACTTCTTCCCAGAGCAATTAAAGAACCTAATGACTATAAAAAAAATAAAAAAAAATAAAAAAAACACTGATCTGGATGATAGAAAAGCTTTAGAAAATAAAATTAAAATTTCAGGAGAAACCAGAACAAAAGAGACCTCTTGATTAGAAGAGGTGATAGTTCATCAACCAGCATGACCACTGAATCTAAACTAACTAATAAGACTAAGAAATACTTTTCATTTGATGAGATATAACTTGCCAAAAGGAAAACTCCTCAAAGTAAGGGCTAGGGCAGGGTTTTGTTTTTGTCTTTTCAGGAGAATGAAGATATCCAGCTAAGGAATCTGAAGACCACTGGAGAAAAGAGACATCTGAAGAAAAAGGGCAAATCTTCCAGGAAAATGTCTCAAGAAAAAGAGTAAATTGGTCTATTGATATATCACATTTTCAACAGGATAAAATTTCTTAAATCTTCCCAAATATTTGTTTCTGCTGTTCTCTACAGACAAATACTACAAATAGTCTTTTTGTAGTCCCAATCCAATTAAAAATTAAAACAGGCTTTAGAGTTGGAATTTGGCTCTCCCCTTCTCTAAACCCAAGCATGCTTGTTAAAGTAAAATCCAAAATCTCTGTCTCATATCAGAAGAGCCACCTGATATGGGACAGAAGGAAAACAAAAATTAAGGGACTATTTTATTGCCACTAATTTTATAATCCTATTGTTTTATTTTAACTCTTTAGAGCTTTTCTTAAAGGATAAATATTATCCAAAAACTTATAAGTTATATCTATACATTTATACACACACACATATATATGTGTATATATATATATATATATATTAAACTTTTTGTCATGATACTAATGGTCATACAGAGTGTAGCTAGAGTTTTCCTGCCTGGCCCACAGTCAGGACAAATCTCTGTCACCCACCAGTCCCACAGCCGCTCAGACCCAACCAAGTAAACACAGAGACTTATATTGCTTACAAACTGTATGGCCATGGCAGGCTTCTTGCTAACTGTTCTTATATCTTAAATTAATCCATTTCTATAAATCTATACCTTGCCACATGGCTTGTGGCTTACCGGCATCTTCACATGCTGTTTGTCATGGCGGCGGCTGGCAGTGTCTCCTCAGCCTTCCACTTCCCAGAATTCTCTCCTCCTTGTCCCGCCTATACTTCTTCCTGCCTGACCACTGGCCAATCAGTGTTTTATTCATTGACCAATAAGCAACATGTTTGACATACAGACCATCCCACAGCAACAGAGTACTAACTAATTCTAGAAAAAAGACTTTATCTAGCTTCCGTACATGATTTCGGGTTTGAGTCTCTATAAGTTTTCTGCAATGAATCACGACCATGCCTAACAGCGACCTTTGAAGTCTCCAAAAGGAATATGCGGCCCCACTATGATGATTCCACCAGGACTACCATGATAATGCCACTAAGCTGACAAATACCACCTAAAGATCAGCTTTGGACTAGAAACTTCTCAGGACAACCTTGAGGTGGCTAGTTGAGATGATTAAGCCTCACAGACTACTCTAGCCAGGACTTGAGACAAGTCTTGCACTTTCCCATTATGTAGAGACTGGACAACAAATGATACAGCCACCTCTCCCAGGACATGACACAAAATTTTCTTTTCAGGATCCCCTAAAGATTCCATCCCCCTCAAATAGCAGGAAGTAAATTTAAGAACATGACACCCACATTTCTAAGAGGTGGGGTGGGTGGTTTTTGGTCTTTCAATGGGTTATAGATATTTGTCATCATTTAGGGTGGTTGGTTACAAGTGGTTATTGATAATGGTCAGGTCAAAAAGCTGAACAAAGGAGTTTAGATTCACAGTTCTTGTTTTGAAAATTTAAAAAAAGGGATATGGATGTGATTTGATATAAGGGTAGATTATTGAATCTACTCTGAAAAGAAACAGGGGGATGCAGAAATAAGATAAAAAGGTAGATTATTGAATCTACTTATAAAACAAAAAAAAACAAAAAAAACAACTACTAGCTTTAATATTTTACATTGATATGGATCTTTGTACATTGATAAAAGTTGAGATTATTTTTGTTAGGACATACTATACATGCATTTCCAGTCTTGTACCTATGCAACTCATTTAGCAATGTAATGCAAATTTCTAGTCCTTGGGAATTATTATTACAAACTATTTAGGGTATAAAGAAATGCAGGTTTGTGGTGATATTTTATTTGTGCACCCCAGTAAATCTTATCTGGGGAATAGGGGAAAAAGCCAGCCACTATAATATTAAATATAGAGGTCAGGCAGTGGTAGCACATGCCTTTAATCCTAGCATTCAAGAGGCAGAGATCCATCTGGATCTCTGTCAGTTCAAGGCAACAATGAGAGCAGAGCCAGGCATGGTGGCACAGGACTTTAATCCCAGTGCTGGTTAACCATAGAGGTCTGAGGTCTGTACAGACAGACAGGAAGTGATAGAGCTGGGCAGAAGAGGAAAATGATGTAGTTGGACCAAGAGAGGAAATAAGATGGCAGAGTACAGAAAGGTATATAGGCATGAGTATACAGGAAGTAGCTCTCTCTTTGGCTGAGGATTTCCTAGAGGTAAGACATGGCTGACTTGCTCTCTGATCTCTCAGTATTTACCCCAATGTCTGGCTCCAGGTTTTTGTTTTTTTTTTTCTTAATTCATAAGACCGTTTAGCAATTCATGTTACACAAGTTAGTAATTAGTCACCTATTACAATTGAACTTCTAGTCATATTAGGTATGTTTTCAATGTCGAACAGATTTATTTTAGATAGACAGGTCATCTTCAAACAGTTCAGAGATCTATGGAATATGGCATTTAAGATGTTTTAATAACATAGGTACTTTTTTTTATGACAATGAGACGTGTCTGCTCCTGGCAGCACTAATCTTCTTCAGAGAAGATGATGGGCATCAAAAAAACTCCATATGGAGTTTGCTTTCTTTGTGGCAGAAATTAGCCACTGGGCAAGAAAGTACCCCTGCCTTGACTGCTGACAGCATGCCCTTTAAATGGAACAAGCAGGACACAAAAGAAAGGATTGCCAAGACAATATAGGACAGCCCTTCAAATATCCTGCTTCACAGAAAACTTTGTCAGATATGCTAGGCCTATAGGCTGAAGATGGATGCCTCAACCTTACAGAAGAACCTTGGGTGACTATCCAGGCAGCCAGCTTTTCTGTTATTTCTCACATTTTTTGGAAGTTGCGTGTTTACAACTTCCTGCTTACTTGGGTAATATTATTTCCTTCTCAGGTCTCTGATAGAGCTGAAGACTTTATAGTTATACTTACGGTTTTCCTTATTACGAGATTCAGAAAAGAAATTCACTAAAGAGGTGTAAAGTGTCTAAGGTTGAGAGACATTAAAAGATAGTTTTGGTAATGCAAGTTAGAATAGAAAGTGAATTATGTACAACCTTCTGGACTCACCAAGATAGGATAGATATGGAGCATTTTCTGTGAATTTGTCAATTGTTAATGAACTAGACATTGTTAATATAATTATTGATTGTATATAGTTAGTGTACTTATTGTATATAGTTTCTCTTATATTAGTTACAATCTTTTTTTATTTTAGACAAAAAATGGGAAATGTGGTGATATTTTGTTTGTGCTTTAACAAATAAATCTTGCCTGGAGATCAGAATACCGGGCTAGACACTAGAGGCCAGGCAGTGGTGGCATACATCTTTAATCCCAGCTCTTGAGAGGAGAAAACAGGAAGTGATATGGCTGGGTGAAGAGAGGAAGTAATAGGGCGGGGTGGAGACAGGAACTTGGCCCTTTCAAGCTGAGGATTAGGTAGAGGTAAGAAGTCTCTCCAGTGGCTGACTCCTTACTGATCTTTCAGCATTTATCCAGATATATGCCTCTGGGTTTTTATTATTAAGACCAATTAGGATTCATGCTACATACAGTATTATCACAAGACAAGAAAATACCAGTTGTATGGATTGAAAAGATGAAATTATTATTATTATTATTATTATTATTATTACTTTGTTCTTCTACATAAACATGAGTAATTCTATAAATAATGAGCAACCTACTAAAATCATTGTCCTCTAAATGGCAATAACAAATGTGAGACTGTCATAACACCAAAGATACAGCCTCACAATTGAAAACTATTAAATTGAAATAATCAGCCTGGAAGGAGACAAGCTTTCTATAATACACACTTAAGAATGTCAACATATAGAGAGATGAGATACTGAGAGTCAGTGAGAGTTTATAGAGTATTCAGGAAAGCTATGTATGGATGACTAGTAGGTCAGTGCTGGCAATCATTGGATTTACTTGTACATCTATACAAAGAGATACATACATATGGATATTATGTGTAATCTGATGTATATAAGGTTAGACTATTATTCTCTGTGAACAAAAGTTTTCAAAACCTGAGTGTATTTCATTCATCACAGATTTATTTTACTCACACTGCTTGTCTATCATGGTTTCTGTGACAGGCTTTCTAGATTGTCTTCACATCTACATGTAGACTGTTAAACATGATCAGTGATAACTGGTCATGAGGTAAATGGAAAGAGTATTCCAGAGATGCCGCATAAATAATTCAAGGGCTGACCAGGAGAGACAGCTGTCACTGCTGTCACATAGTCCTATTCTATCATTTTCCCAAAAGTCAGAAGCCAGAGATATTTCATGAGCAGTATCAGTGAAAGTAAGTTTGCATTTCTGGTCATTTGGCTTATTCTCCTGGCTACACACAAACTACATACAATCCAAATGTCTCATCTGGTAAAAGCATCAGGCTCAAAGACCGGTTGTTTATAGTCGCCCTTACATCCGGACCAGATGTACTTCCTTTCAGTCCAATTCTGCCCACTGCTCATATGCCCTGGTGGAAAGCCAGGAGAGTCATAGTCAATATACTTTTCACATGATATGAGAATAAGAAATGGTCTAGTGCACTTCTGAAATACGCAGAAAATGCATTAAAAGCTAACACAATGATAACAAGCTTTTCACGTAGAAGGAGACTTGTACACATTTTCATGACAATGTTACTGGTATGGAAGTTGGAGGCACCTAGGGAAAATGGGATAATAAAGCCTAGGATCATGTTATGAAGTTCGATGACTTACAGGGAACAGATACATGACAGCAGCATAAATATATCCAGAAAAATCACAGAGAATACTTTTAAACAGTATATAAATGAAAAAGAAGGAAATACTGTTTATTTTTTGACAATTATCTTTAAAGATACATAGAAACATATGAAATGCTTATGTAGAAAGAATAAGAGGAACAAGGAGGAAAAATAAAACAAGATAATCAAAGCAAGAGGAAAGTGTAGTGACAGTATTCTGCTGCAGCTGCAGAGTATTCTGCTGTAGCTGCACAGTATTCTGCTGTAGCTGCACAGTAGTCTGCTGTAGATGCACAGTAGTCTGCTGTAGATGCACAGTAGTCTGCTGTAACTGCACAGTAGTCTGCTGTAGATGCACAGTAGTCTGCTGTAACTGCACAGTAGTCTGCTGTAGATGCACAGTAGTCTGCTGTAGATGCACAGTAGTCTGCTGTAACTGCACAGTAGTCTGCTGTAACTGCACAGTAGTCTGCTGTAGATGCACAGTAGTCTGCTGCAGCTGCGCAGTAGTCTGCTGTAGCTGTACAAATGGACTCAGTGGAGGAATCAAATTGTTCCCTCTGAAAACTTAATTTAAAGCACAGTTTGATTTAATAAGTAATTTCTATGACTTTCTGAAAATTACTTCATATAAAATAAGACCATGAGAAAGGTTTACAATAGCATATCTTGTAGA
>CABHPH010155133.1:0-40276 GCA_902168325.1 Peromyscus nudipes | reverse complement strand
ACACACACGCACGCACGCACGCACACGCACACACACACACACACACAAAATTTTTTAAGAATTAAAAATAGTTTTTAAATAGATCTCTACATGAAATCTAAATACTTTTCTACCTAAGGATCTAGATATGAAAGCAAACACTTTAGATAGTATCCAACTGGGGCTAAGAAGATAGCTCAATAGTAAAAGCCCTTGCCTTGAATATATAAGGACCTTGAGTCTGGATCCCCAGAATCCATGTTAATTCCTGTTGGGCATGGCATCCCACCTATAATTCTAGCTTCAGAAGACCAAGACAGGGAGTTCCCCGAGCAAGCTGGCTATACACACTAGCCATACTGGCAAGTTCTGGGTTTGATTGAGAGACCCTGTTTCAGTGAATACCAAGGAATAGTAATCAAGGATGATTCATGACATCAACTTCAGGCCTCCACAGGCAGGTTCACACACAGACAGGTGTGCTCACATACATGCAAACAATACACATACAACACATGTGTGTGCGAAAATGGGAAAAGAAAAAACACCACCCACAGTTATTTATGACTATCTCATAAATAAGTTATTAGGAAGAACACGGAAAGGATCTCAGACATGCAGGAGGGTTAAATGAATAGTCAGTACTAAGTCCCTAATAATAGTCCTTTGTCCCATTGCACTACAACTCCTAGACACCCTCCACAGAAGACCCTTGGTTTACGATACTTTTTCACCATTGCTCCATGAACGTCTCTCATTTGTTACATATGTTTGTTTGCTTGCTTGTTTAAAATATACTGAACAACAGGGGTCCCTCCACTCAGCTTAGGCATTAGACCATACATATTAACACCCTAGGTGATGTTTTGCCTCCTGTCCCCCAAACCAGCTTTTATTACTATACAATACACAGAGTGCAAACTCTGGGTTTGGCAGGGAACCTACTGGGACCTTTGTAAGGTTCGTCCTTCCCATTGAAAAGAAACATTTTGAAAACACAGTAATTCACAGGCCTGGAATGAAATGAAGGTAACAACTCATGGGAGAACTCACTGCCACACTGTTCATTCAACAGTGGGACAATTAGGGGCCTACTGTGCACCGGGCTCCGGGGCTACAAAGGGGGTTCCTGCCTTCACAGAACAGGTTGTCAGTTGAGATGACAAAGGTGGTCTAGGTGGGTGGGATCAGATCAATGAGAAATCTGTGGAGACAGAAGTGAGACCCGAAGGTTGAAGAGTCAGTATCACCCAGGAAAAGAGAAATGCCAAGGGAAAAATTCAAGGGGAAGAAAACTCTAGAACAAAGTCCTGAGAGATGAATTTGAAAGAAAAAAAAACACAAAGTAAAAATCTAACATGAATCTCAGAAACAAGGCCAGGAAAAGACTGGTCCTTTAAAGTTAAATTATACTTGGTGTTCACATAGTGTCCAAGGTCATCTATGTGAGCTCACTTAAGTCTCAGCCACTCACAATCAACAAAATCCAATTCAGCATCTGAGAAACAACAAAATTGCTTGCTTTGGATGTCCTGGGTTTCATTTAAAGACACTCTGTAATCCACAGCTACATGGTGGTATTTATTTGCATGTGTGTGTCATGATGCATGTGCATCTGTGCGTGTGTGTGCATGTGTGTGCACATATGTGTGGGGACAAGAGGCTGAGAGCTGTCTTCCTTGACTCTTCTCCACATATGCATTGAGGTCAGGTCATATGCTTAGGACTTGAACCCAGAGCTTGCAGGCTTGCCTCGTCTAGCTAGCCAGCATCTTCCTGGGATCCCATCTCTGCCTCTTGAGTGCTGGGATTACAGACAGGGTACCCACTCAACACTGTGTAGGTGCTAGGGTCCAGTTTTAGTCCTTACACTAGGGAAGCAAAGTGCTTTAGAAATCGAGTCATCTCCCCAGTCTTTCATGCTTTCTAACACTTCCATTTCTCCAAAATTTAGGATGCCCCTGTTGCTGTCCTCAAAAAAAATTATTTTAAATCCTAAAAGAATTTCCTCCTCTTCTGAGTCTAAGCATGCTGTTCCACTTTCCCTTTCCATCTGTGTCCATTCACTCTACATGCACCATAAAATCACTCTCTTCCGCCCACGTGCATGGATGCACAGGCACAGGCAGACACATGCACATGAATAAGGAAACATACAAAAGGTGTTCATTTTTCGTAGATTTTTGTTGTGACTACTCATTTTCATAAGGTAACCTTTTCCTTTTACAAAAAAAGAATAAAAATAAATCATTTTATTATTTATATAAAAAAATCACAGCCAGGTAGTGGTGACGCATGCCTTTAATCCCAGCACTAGGGAGGCAGAGGCAGGTGGATCTCTGTGAGTTTGAGGCCAGCCTGGTCTACAGAGTGAGTTCCAGAACAGGTTCCAAAGCTGTATAGAGAAACCTTGTCTCAAAAAAAAAATTTAAAAAAAAAAAAACACTCTCTTCTGGTCCTAGAAGAAACTCTCAAGTTAGGGGAGGGGGCAACAAAGAAACTATTCAAGCAAAGTAAACTAGGAATATTCTTGGGTTACTTCTTTCCTTTAAACAATAATAGCATCCAAAACTACCTCCTGAGCTAACATAGTAGGTTATCAAAACGTCCTGTAACTTGTGACTCCTGAACAACCTGCTCTCTGAGAAGTGACAGTGACAGAAGAGCAGCTAAGGATCAGAAGGTAGGAGCCCCCCCCAAAGACGTTTGCTTCTGTCAGCTGGAGAAGCTGTGAGGAAGTATCTTAGACATGAAAAGTATAACTAACACAAAGCTGCTGCTCAAAGAGACATGGAGATCTCGGACCAAGTTGCCAATAGATTCGATGTGAAAAGAGGGCTGGCTTTCTGTCTCCTAGATCCACCTTCTGTGGTCATCTCTTAGTGTCCAGAACCTCAGTGTCATCATGTGACCTACTCATGTTTCTAGCCGTATTCTCACATGGCAGAATGAGTAACCAACCTCCCTTTAGGTTCTTTTATATGAGCACTTACTCTTATGCACAAGGCCCTTCATGACCTATCTTCTCCCAAGCCCCACCTCTTAATACAACTATAACAGGTATAAATTTTCAGTATAAGAACTTTGGGGAAACACAAAATTCAGATGACAGAAACCTACCGCTGACTTCCTAAAAACCCATGGCCTCACAAGAAAACCACACCCATACCATCCCAATAGTTCCAAATGCTTTACCTTTCCTAGCACTCATTCAAAAATCTAACATCCAAATATCATCTAACTCAGATGTAAGACTCCAGGCATGTTCTAGGAATATGGTTTCCTCTAACTTTAAGCCTGTGAAATCAAACTTTAAGCACTTCCAAAACACAATGGCCGAGTATAGAGTAGTCATTCCCATTCTAAATGGGATAGATGAAAGCAGTAACCAACCAGGCTTAGTAGTATAGACTTGCAAACCCTGCTACTCCAGCAGCAGAAGCAGGAAGATCCTAAGACAAGGCCAGCCTGGGCTACAGACTAAGATGCAGACCAATTTGCCTAATTTAGCAAGACCCTATTCAAAAGAATGTATTCATATGCATGTGGAAAGAAAATACAACATAGTGGTAAAGCACTAGCCTAGTGCACATAAGGTCCTAGGTTGAATCCTTAGCACCACAAAAATAAAAAAGGAAAGGAAGACATAACAGGTCCTAAGGAAGTCCTCAAAACCTCATGAAGTGTTATGGGTGCAGATCAATCCTCTTGGACTCTATGCACTGCCTTCTGGATACATTGGAGTAGGAGATGAACCCTGTTCCACATCTCTAGGAAGCCCTTTCTCTGTAGCTATGCAGGGTATAAGTAACACAGCAACTCTTGGGAGGTTGGATAGACCTGCCCATGGCTTTCCTAGATTATAGTCGCATGCTTGTGGCTGTACTGTTTCTGTTATCAGGACAATGGAGGCATCTCAAGCACTCCTGGGCTGCTACCCCTATTACAGGCCCAGAGTGCCACAGCCTTGAGAACGCATTCAAAGGAGAGGACTTCTGTGACCTCAGATATCACTGCTTAGCATCACTTCACAGTTCTACCACACATTCTAACACACTTCTTGTCCGTCCCAGGTTCAGCTCCACTGGTCCCAGAGGGCACAAGTAACAAACTATGCTGGCATCTGCCTGGTGGCATCTCCATCTCAGTGTTCAAGCTGTGTGAGAATGGATAAAGGCTATTCTTACATATTTGAAAGGATGCCACAAAAGCCTCCCAGATAAGGCAGAGAACTGTCATGGGGCCAAGGCTACTTCTGTAGGAACAAGGCTACTCTCAAAACACTCGGGTGTTCACATGCCCTTTCTAGGAGGAAGATTGAGTCCTCCGCTTCTGTCCATGTATGGCTGTTCATCTACATAAGCACAGAAACAGCTACTGATTGTTTGGTATCTATCACTCATGAGGATGGACTCCAGCCATCCCCTTTGGTGATGTAAGTACCGAGAAAGAGAAAATAAACAAAGCACTTGAGGGGAAATGGAGACTTGTCTCCCCTCCAATTTTTCTTCCCTCTCCCCCTTTACTGTATTTTTTGTTCTTGGTTTTTCTTAGTAATTACAAAAAGGATTATAATCAACATGCTAAATCCACAATAATCAAGTTTTAATTGATAACGAGCTTCCATGGAATACAAAGTATTTTCCCCTCAATGTTGTTATTGTCACAAGTCACTTATTTATATACTGTGCCCAAATTAACACAGATTTATACTTATCTACCTTAACCTGAGTTCTTCACCTCTTCCTATAGCTTTTAGTTACATTAGCCTGGAGGATTCTTTCTGGCATTTCTCTGAGGGCAGATCCTCTAGCCGCGATCTCTCCAATCATTGTTTTGTTTATCTAGAAATGTCTTGAGTTCTCTTTTATTTTTGAAGGTTAGCTTCATCATACACAGGCTTCTCAGTTGACACTTTTTCCTGTTCACACTTTAAACATGTCTTCCTGCTGCTCTCTGTCCTCTGAACTTTATTATGAAAAGCCAGCTGTTAATCTTACCAAGGATACCTCATATGCCTTGAAGCAGTTCTCTCCAGCTGCTTCCAAGATTCTCTCATTGTATTGGGCTCTCATGGCTTCTTTCTGTGTGTTCATTCAAGGATGGACTTGTCTCCTACAAGGAGCTGGAAGTGAGAATACTGACTTTCCTTGACTTCATTATTACTTACTCTGTGGTAAAGAGCAATTCCTTTGACATCTACATGTATTTCCTCCCTTTTGTCCTTTGCTCAAAACAGGGCTATAATGCTTGCTTTTTTACCAATTTTCCTCCAAATCTATAGATTAGAACTCATAAAATAGCTCAAATTAGTGTTAATCAAAATAAACAAGCAAATAAACAAACAGTGAAACATTATTAATTCTTTTTATTTTGTTTAGTCTTCTAGTGGTTCCCAATAAGGATTAATGAGTTAATTCTTGAAACCCCTTGGAAGTATTAGGATATTACATATTACTAAGAGGAAAGAGCTGTATGTTAAAAATTAATTGGAAGAAACCACTCGCAGATTGTAATAAGGAAGCATCCCAAGTTCCAAGGGCACTGGGGACCTCCAGTAAACAAGCCCTCATTAATTTGGCTAATTAGCCACTTGCTGTATTTGCTAGTTTGTAAGTGGCACCCTTTTAAGCAGAAAATTGAGTTGTAAAGTTCCAGGAGCCATCTGTGTGGTGAGGATGGCATCAGTACCCTACACTTTGGATTTCAAAGCAAATCTCACACATTCAAAATCATTCGTAGTCTGGACATTTCAGACTCATCTGTAAAACCTGGCTGGGCAGAGAGAAGCCTGAGGAAAGCAAACCCCACTCTATCAGGTGGCAGGAAGGAGGAAGAAAGGTTAGGGAGAAAATCACAAAAGCCATTGTGTGTGTGTGCATGTATATGTTTGTGTGTGTGTGTGTGTGTGTGTGTGTGTGTGTGTGTGTTGGAGGAGCAGTGGCACTCATTTAATCATTGTGGAGCAAGAGAAAGGGAAGAGATAAACTTGATTCCCATGATTGGCCAATGCAAAGCTCCATATGTCCCAACCACCTTAATGGAGTGGAAGAAATAAGGTAGCTCACGTTCACTGTGGGGAAGACTTCAGAACTACCCAGCACCCACATAGCTCCACTCTTGTTGCCCAAAGGAAACCTTAGACTGTGCTTTAAAAATAAATACTAGGAACCTCGGACTCTCCATTTCCTCTTATACTCATTTACCATACCACCATCACACCCCATAGCTTTCTTTTGGCAAGTGGGAATGTCCTGTGACAGACAGCATCACACTGATAAGCTATCTTCCAAGATAAGTGGGGCCTACAGGTAGCAAATTCACCCCTTTATGTGTTTGAGTTTCTTAGTTTTGATCAAAGAAAAGTTGTCTTGACTACATCTCAAATTCTGGAGATCCATCGATCAAAATTTGGTTAAAAAACTATAGAATATATATATATAGAAAGATGCTAAAAGACAGAGTATTTACCTCTGGCCAGGTCTGGTGCCACATACCTATAATCCAAGCACCCAAGAGGATAAAGCACAAGGATCTGTAGTTCAAAGTTACAGAGAAAGACCCTGCCTCAAATAACTAGATATTTTGTTTGTGTTTTGTGGTGATATTTTATTTGTGCTGAAATGTGGTAATATTTTATTTGTATGTTAATAAATAAAGTTTGCCTGGAGATCAGAGGACATAGACAGCCATCCATAAACAAAAGTCAGGCGGTGGTAGCACACGCCCTTAATCCGATCACATGACAGGCAGAGTCTCTGTGTGTTCAAGGGCACAAACAAGCGTGGTGACCCACACCTTTAATCCCAGTATCAACCATAGAGACCTGGAGGTCTGTATAGACAGGCAGTGACGAGGAAGTGAGGTGGCTGGACTATGAGAAGGCAGAACAGCAAGGCAATAAAGGCGCAGGTTAGACAGGAAGAAGCTGGTTCTGGGGAAAGGGGAGCTACAGTGGCCTGGTGAGCTAAGGTTAGCTGGTGGCTATCACTATTTCTCTGATCTCTATCGCTTTCACCCCTGTATTTGGCTCTGAGTTTCTTATTTAATAAAATTGTTTAGAAATTCATCGACAGTGTTTCTTTTGCTTTGCTTTGTTCTTTTTGTTTTTGTTTTTCTTCAACAATAACTAATTCCCCTGCAAAACAAAAAGCATGTTACTGGGCAGAATACAATCTTATTTTAAAACTGAAGTAACCCTGATTTCTAGACATAGTCAGAAAAACCATCTTTCAAAATGTACTAATTACATGAATTCTCACACAACATTCACACCTCCCACTACTGTGTTTGTCCCTGAACATCTCTCCCTCTGCTTGCGTTCCAAGCACGGTTCAGGTAAACCAAAGCGACAGAGAAGCTGTGGGCACAAACGGGGCTTACTCAGCTGGTGCACAAGAGCATATGTAAATATCCTTACGCACAGGCAAAGAACTAGAGGATATTTCTGAATGTTGCTAATGAGTTGAAGAAACAAGCTTTTTTTTTATCGTACAGCAGTGCAAATTAGATATTTACGAGTATCCTGTGGTGTTTAAGGTGTTGTTCCTTTGCAGTATTTGGGGAAAGAAAGCTTTGTATTCTAAGAATCTCTTCCTTGATGATCTTTCCTTGGGAACAAAGCTATCCAACTCTAGATATAGTACATTTTGACTGAAGAGCCTGGAACTCTCTGTCAACATGAAGTGTATCCCTAGGCTCTGGGAGATTTTTAGTGGATTTTTTTCAACAGTCTTATTAAAACATAATCCACACGCCAGGGAGTGTGCTTGCATCAGGTGTACAATTCCATTGGTTTGAGTGTGTGTAACCATCGCCATAGTCAATTTTAGAATAGTTTTATTACCTTGAAAAGAAACCTTGTGTCCTTTGAATGTCAACCCTTATCTTCCCACTCCTCCATTTTCTGCGAGTCATCTCCTTTCTTTCTCTCTGAATTGCCCCGGTCCAGAAATTCAAAACTGATGGAGCTTCATGAAGCTTTTTGTGAGTGGCTTCTTACACTTAGCATCTTTTCAAGGTTCATCCAATGTTGTAGTGTGAGCTAGTAGTTCATTCCTCCTCGTGTAAAACTCCATTGGATGTATACACCACAATGTATCCATTTGTCACTCTGTGTATATTTGGGTTGTTTCCACCCTCAGCTATTGTGTTAGCATGTGTACAAGTTTTTGTGTGAGGTATGCTTTCCTTTGGGGGGAATAGAGACCTAGGATTGTGATTATTAAGGAATATCATCATTCCCAGAAGTGTGTGAGGATCGTGATGTCTTTATTTTCTTACCAGCACCTGTCATTGTCTGACATTCTTGTTCTAGCATCCTGTTGAGGGCAAAAGAGCATCTCATGATTTTTAGTTGTATTTCTCTGAATACCAGTGACAAAGAGAATCTTTTCGTTTGTTTACTGGCCATGTATAACTAGCCTTGGAGAGATGTCTATTCAGGTAATTCGCCCATTTTTACATTTGGTTATCTTTCTACTATTGGATTGTAAGTATTCTTTATATATTCTATACAAAAGAATCAGATACATGATATGTCACCATTCTCTTTCACTCTACGGCTCATCTTTTCATGTGTGTTCCTGGAGTGCAAATAGTTTTAATTTTGAGGAAAGTTTTAGAGAATTCCTGCTGCACGGTATTTTAATACCCTGGCCATGTTGTAGAAGGCACAGCTTACAGAAAGAAATTTAAAAAAAAATCCAGAATTGTTAAACACACAGACTCTTTCCTTCAAGGGAAGGAAATGACTGATACCTGTGACCCCAGAAGGCTGGAATGGATGTCTAACAACCTGCTGATCGTTTGCTGTTCTGTGAAGCCAGCCTTCACCTGAATCCTCCAAAATCCTGAGCATTGTTTAGGCCCTAATCCTGAGCTTTGTCTCTCAGTGAATAGAACCCATCCTTTGCATCCTCCATCAATAGAATCCAGCCCTATGCTTATTACAAATCCTTCCTCCCTAGGCCCTTACCCCGACACTGTTCATCAGTCAATAGAGCCCACTTTTATTGTAAAGGTCACAGGTGATTTGCTGTAAAAATGCACTTTGCAAGGGAGTTTTGATGTAGCCATCCCTGAAGCCTTGTTGTGGTAATTGTCACATGGAAACCTTTCCCCAAAGTTTTACTGTGTTTAAATGTATAAGAAAAATAAAGCACTTTGTCTTCCTCTGGGAGCTTTTGACCCAGAGGCTGCTGAAGTGGTGCTGACCCAAGTTTCATTCTTCACCTCACGTGGATTATTTCTCTGCCGGCAGTGAGGGGCACTTGCCAGGACCCCAACACAATGTGGGCTAAATTACTGCCCACACACCACCCTATGACATGACCATCCCAGGACCTTTCTTTTTCTTTCTTTTTTTTTTTTTTCTGAGACAAGGTTTCTCTGTGCAGCTTTGTGTCTTTCCTGGAACTCACTCTGTAGCCCAGGCTGGCCTCCAACTCACAGAGATCCGCCTGCCTCTGCCTCCCAAGTGCTGGGATTAAAGGTGTGCCCCACCACAGCCGGCCCTAGGACCTTTCTATTCATCTCCACACACATACACTTACATGTGCCTGGCCTTGACTCACCTGGTTTTTTGTTTTGTTTTCTATTTTTCAAGCATCGCAGGCTTTTTCCCATGTTTGAATTTTTTATCTCTCTGTGTGTATGTGAGTGATCGGTGTGTGTGTGTGTGTGTGTCGTGTGTGTGTGTGTGTGTGTGTGTGTGTGTGTGTGTGTGTTGTTCATGTCCACCAGCCACTCATCTCTTGGCAGCACTGGGTATTTATTATAGTTCTGTAATGTCATGTTCAGTCCTGTGAGCTGTGTATACATGTCTTCTAGCTGAAATTCTGTATCTAACAGAGAAGGCCACTTCATATTAATTTCTCTATGTTTCCTCCTCTCTGAATTGTATATAAAAATCGAGACACACGTGTGTAAAAGGTTAGAAGCCAACTCAGGTGTTAGTCCTTGCCTGTCTCCTTGCTTGCCGCTGCACGTGCCCAGCTAGCTCTCGCACAAGCTTCCAGAGAGTTTCCTGTTGCACCCCCCATCTTCCATCTGGAAGAGCACTGAGCGTGCAGACGCACACTACTGCCTCAGCTCTCCATGGAGTCTACAGATCAAATGGAGCCCCTCACTCCTACACAGCCAGCCCTTTACCCATGAGCCATCTCCCCAGCCCAACAAAGCTGAATTTTGACATGAAAAATCTCAGTCCAAATACCACTTCAGAAGCTCCCCTTGACACTCCAAAACATCTCTCTAATCTTTACCACAAGCCATCTATAATTTCTCCACAATACACACTTATATTTACATGTGTGTGTATGTATATATGTGTGTGTGTGTGTGTGTGTGTGTATGTATACGCATGTGTGCGTGTGTTGGTTTCTTACTTGTTTAAAGGAATCTTCCAGAGTACAAGCTGTACTACAGCAAATACTATAACTATTTTCTTCATCCCCATGGGTGTATACGAAATAACCAAAGAAATGCTGTCACATACTAGTTACCTAACAAATTCTTGTTGAATTTGTGGTTAATCTTCTAACCCAGGCACTGTGCTAGAGACAGAGGTCACAAGAATAAGTAAGACAGAACCCCAAAGTTGACCTAAGTCACTTTAGAAATGGAAGTTGTATTCACTGTTCTTGCAGAAAGTTTGTGATTATTAGAAAAAACAAAAAAATTAAGAAATAAAAAACTCATCTGTGGGGAAGTAAATTTCTTAACTATTTTTAAGGTTTCTGTTTTAAAGATACTATTGAGACAGACCAAGACAAATTCTCTCTGCAAATACTTTCAAGTCCTTGACTTTATTACACTCGTACACATTTTCATTACCTCTCATACCTGCTCACCCACCTTGCAAAAAGTTTTGACATTTTTGCTATGAGAGAAATTAAGGGACCTACTGTCTGTTTAATAAAAATAAGGACTGAAGCGATATTTTTTCTTCAGGTGTGCTTGTCTGGCCTGGGGAGGAAAGAAAAATGATCCCCATCTCCTGTGGCTACTGAGAGGTTGAGCTACTTCTGTGCCCTCAAGTTTTGTGTGCTTTTTAAAGCTGCAGTTTCTGCCTCCATGGCTTTCCCTTTACCTAACTGAAGAAATTTGTTTGAGGGTCAAATGGGGTAGATGGGAAAATTCTTGCAGCTCCTGCAGGGAAGGGAGAGTGCCGCTCCCAACTGGCCTTCTCCAGGAACACCCACATGGAGACAGGACTGAGCAGCTCCCCACTGCACCCTGCTCTTATCACAGCTACCTTCATAGCCTTGCCTCAAATGTTCTGTTCCCAATATGACCTAATGTTGGGCTTGAATACCCTAGTCTCCAGAGTCTACACTGAAAACAGTTACATAGGGGTCTCACAACAAACATCTCCCCTAAGAATGACTGAAGATATGTTCCCTAGAGAGAAGGGCACACATGTCTTCGGTTAGAGCCTCCTTCTCAGCTCACACTAGAAAGGGTGGGTAGACATGTATTTCCAATCACACTGTGAGTGCTGTCAAATGGCAAATGTGTAACAGTTGGCTTAACGGGTCCTTCTCTCCGTCTCTAAGATGCTTCCATCAATGCTGATCACCTGCTCTGTCCCCTCCAACAACAGGCCCAGCCTCTACTTCTAAGTTTCCTTCAGGAGTGGTTAGAGCTGGCTTATGGGTGTATCACAGTGTACAGCTAAGAGCATACAAAAATACTGAGGAAACACAGAGGAAGAGAGAGGCTGCCAGCCTGCTTTATGGCTAGTCATTCCAAGAAGTGCCTCTGTGTCATCTGTCTACCCAAAAGACACCTCATTTTGCAATTTTCAGTACACCAGTTGCTCTCTTCCCAAAATTCAAATCCAAGAGTTCAGACTTCATCAGTTAATTTCTCCAGAAGGCTACATCCCTCCAACACTAGGGAATGGGCCAGCTCTTAGCTGGCTTTGTCTCTCTCTAAGGTCAACATTTCTGGTCCAGGACTCACAGTATATGGTATGCTATGTTCTCTCACCTCTTGATAGACAAGTTCTCAGCATCCAAAAGACAAAGCATCTTTAAGACCTCTGGGATAAAAACCCACTACTTCCTCAGAGTCTGAATTGAGCACTCTTCTTCGAGACTCACTGGCCACTCATCCCTTGGCAGCAATGGGCATTAATCACAGTTCTGGGATGCAGTGCTCAGGCACCCGCTAACTATATATGTCTTGCTGCCCGAATTCCGCACCTAACAAAGAAGGCCACTGGATCTGTGAATTTTGCTCCTGTTTCCTTTTCTCTGAAATGCACGTTTAAAAATTCATTTTACCATAATACCATGAGAAATAAGATAAGTCCCCAATATCTGACTGAATACCAAAAGGAATAAAATAATTTACAGTTTTTCCCCACTTGTAATTTAAAAAAATACTTCTCTATGACTTTAATGGAATGCAAAGTTTCAAGGGACTCTGCACAATTTCACAATATACATTGTCCTATAAGGAAATTCTCACAGAAGCCAAAGATCATCACCATTAAAGCAAGTATGTTGTTTGTTTAAAGAAACAAGTATCTCTTAAATGTCCCAGATCTGAAAATATCGCTTTAAGTCCAGGACACCACAAAGGGAGGAAGAGAGAGTTGTTGAGAAGATCTCATGATGAGAAATGATGGGATTGTTTTCTATCCATCATTCTTTGTGTTCCCCTGTCATTAATGAAAGCAAAAACACAACGAAAAATAAAAGTTTAATAAGAAAAAAATACATGTTAAGTGAAAAGCCATGATTAACTTATTAAGAGCCATTAAGTTTATAATTACAAGGGTTCTATTACATTAAGATACTGATTTTTTTAAAAGCCAGAAATAATACCTACTGAAACTCTAATTATTTAAATGAGAAGCGAAAGAGGCACGCTATCTACTCTGACAGAGATTAAAATCAATTTAATTGCTTCTCTGCTGCCTTGGCATGGTTCTTGCTGTGAGTCAAGCAACCAAAAAGAGAAATTAATACTGGAGCTGTTAATCAGGTCGTGTCTGAATACTCTGGTCTGATTACATCAGGGAGAAAGCCTGCTGCCCTCTTCCTGTTGTAGTGGGCTTAGCTGTGAGGGATGCTGACTGGAGCCCGTGATAGGGCGAGGCGAGGCCCGGCCTTTGGAAATTGCAGGTGGTTGTGCTCAAGTGTGGGTAAAGGCAGCTCTCCCAAGACAGAGTTCTGTTGCAAATGAAAATCACCCTTTGGTGCCTGATTCCAGTATCCACGGGGTGAAGTACAAAGAAACACACGGGCATTGGCGGGGCTAGAGAATGAGAAGGAATGGAGTGTGTGGCTAAAATGGATGATTTTTCTCCTCATGCAGTCCTAACGATATATTTCTCTGAGTGGACAGCAGCGAGTTCCACAGATCAAATACCAACTCCTTTGCCAGAATTAGAACATGCATTTGAAAGCCAGATAGAGTAGCAAGCAAGCCAGAGGCACACCTCAGTGTTCCCCACCCCTGTGTCTGCTGCCTTTAAAAAGAAAGGCTTTTGTTAAACACCAGTGCTGCTCGAACATCCAGGCGCATCTACACTTGGCAAACTGACGTATCTGATTGTAGGAAAATGGTACTGTGAAATATTTATGAGTCTGAAAATACAAACCAGTACCCTACCTCATCGCTGCTTATCAGCCTCTGTTCACTTCACAGATAACAAGAGACACTGGAATAAGTAGGGTTGTCAAGACTAATAGATCTTGGGCACTTTGCCCCAGCAGAGGAGTTCAGTTTCTTCTAATGCCCTCTTTTTTTTTATCCAGGTAACTTTAGCCTTCCCCCTTCTGGGTTGCCTCCTATTGTCAGACCTACAGATGAACAATGATATTTCACAAGCATGTGCATTCAGGAGCTCAGTCTTGTGTGACCCTATCTGCTCCCTCAATAGGTGAGGAAAAAGCTTGGAGTAGTGATTGGGAAATTTGTTTCATAGCAGGGAAGAAATTGTCTCTGGTCTTTTAACAAAAGACAGCACAAGGGGGAAAAAAAGGTCTGTCCAGACAAGGTGGAGAAGAAGCTTACCCAGAGCAGGAGACGATAGAAGGAAAGCAAACAAACCATATTACTTTCCAAAGAGAACTCAACATGCTTTTTACATTTCAAAAATAAAAATAATCACTGGCTCAGGTCAGCCCACAGGATGGTTGAGCCCAGGTCACGTATCCTCAGGACCTGTAGATGACTGTGCCTGGCTCTTTTTCATCAAAGACGACTCATCCTGCTATATTGGATCACCTTGCTGTTAGCCTGGCACTGTCCCTCCCCATTTCAATTTGACCAAATTGAAACAGATGCCCAGAGGCCGTGGAGATCAAGACTGGTATAACAAAATTTGGAGCCGGTTTCCCAGCTTAAATCAATATTTAACGGTAAGCCTGCTTTTATCTATTTATTTTTTTGGCAGGCTTTTACTGGCAAATATCACTTTAAACTGAAAGCCAGAAGCCTTAATTATAAAGGATGCCATTCAGGCTATATTTTGAAGAACAATAACTCATTTGACAAGACAACCCGGTGGTTCAAGGGATCGCACTCCCCGGAAGAAGTCAAGGCAGAAGGTGTTATTGTTTTCTATCTCCTTCAAGGATGTATTTAATTATCTCATCTTCACACATGCAGAAACAGTTCTAATAGGGGAGAGGAGGGGGAGAGAAAACGGAGAGCTCTTCACTGTCTAGTCAAATCAAGTCGAAGCCGCAGGCCACCTGCAGCAGAGACGTGCTCCAAGCTAACGCAGGACTCTGCGCAGAGGGGGCAGGAAGGACGTGCAAATTCTACCCCATAGCTCAGTGCAATGATAAACATCTCCCAGAGTAGGGAAAGGTCACCCGAGGAGCTGGCACAGATACAGTGAGGGTCAGTGTGAATGCTATTCCGTGGTGACCTTTATCTCACTTTGTCACTCTCTGACATATGTGGTGAATTTTCTCTGGATGGGCCAAACAATACAGCAACTAGGAAGGAGTGACATCAGGTCAAAGCTGGAAGTTACATCTGTTCTGAAAGACCAGACCAAAGCTTTTATGTGATTTTTTTTAATGCATAGAAAACTACAAATTCCCCTCTCCTACTATCAACAGTCACAGGAAAATGTAAACAGGTGATTCGTATAATTTGTATACATTGTTAATAAAGATAAAAAATTAACACATACAAAGTTTAAAAAGCGAATCCCCATCCAATACAGCTAGTAAATACTCATCTGTCTCAAGGAGTCGACTTTGCAACGTACACTCAAAAACTTAACCAGCAGTATAGCATATGTTCTGAATACACAGACTCCACAAGCCTGTCTTGAGAGGTTGCTGCTCACCCTCAAAAGGAATTTGCAAGTTTTAAAAGAAGGAAGTTGCCCCTCACTTAAATATACAGACTGTCTCGGGTGGTGGGTGGGAAAAGCCGCTGGAATACAGCTCCCTGGGAAACAGAAGGGACTCCAAGCAATCACCACAGTGGTGTAAAAGGAGACAAGAACCCAGTCCCGCACCCACTCAGGCACAAAGCCTGTTCCCCGATTCCCACCTGCCACAACACATAACCAGACTGGTGCTGTCTCTATATGGCACTCCGCTCCACATGCTGGTGAGTTGTTTCTGTGATTTCACGGTCACTTCTAGGTACTGTGCCCTTTTTCCTAGACAGTCAAAAGCCCTGAGGACTTCTCCTTCTGAACTCTCAGCACACCGCCCCTCCCACCACCCAACCCAGGCCTTGCAACAGACAAATTTTAACTTGCCTTCTGCTTTGCCTCCAGCTTCTGAGCAAAATACAGTGACTTCCACGGGATCTCTTCCAGACAGTCCTGTGGGATCTCACACCCACCTCATCAAGCAGAGCGAAGGAGGGACCCACTCCACCACCCCCCCATCCACAACTACACGAGTGAGCGCAATTGTGAGGTTTTCATTTGAAATCGCTTCCCTTCGCAGCTTGCCTGTCTCTCCCATGTCTGCCACCGCAGCAGGAGCTTAAAAGAACAGAGGAGGAAGGAGCTCTCGTGAGAACCCGGGGAGTTTTGGCAGAACCTTTGTGGAAACCATATGGCGGCAACTTTGCAGTACATGAAACATTTTGAGGGGGGGGAAGACACTACTATTCCCAAAGAATGTCCCTTGTCTGTCTCAAGCGTATTGAGTATCCTGCCAAAAGACAGGAATAATATTTTCTGGAAAGTTAGTGTAAATGTAGATGATATCTAACCTTGGTGTGTCACAGGTCATAGGTCAGCATTATACCCAGAATTAGAGTTGACTAATTTAAAATAGTGAAAATGGAATAGGTGGTATTTCTTATGCTTCCTAGTTATCAATACCCCCACAGTTTACTTGTCCTAATGAAGAATGGCAAAATAGATGGTTTGCAATTTTGTTGTTGTTGTTGTTTTGGTTTGGTTTGGTTTGGTTTGGTTTGGTTTGGTTTGGTTTGGTTTGGTTTGGTTTGGTTTGGTTTGGTTTGGTTTGGTTTGGTAGCAGGCTCTTGTCAATGGGCAGCTCTGGCTGGAACAATTTGGGGTCTTGTCAGCCTACTCTTCACTTTTCTTTCTCTTACTTCACCTAATGGTCTTTCCCAAGATTCACTTTGTCAGTTCAAAACAAGTAAAGCTAGGAGAGACATCTGCTCCTGCTGGTTCCACGGGGCTGTCTCACTCAGAAAGTCAAGCGCATGAGTCTGAATAGTCGTCAGTGGGTTATGACTCTCCAGCCAGCACTCGGCCCTATGGACTTCTCACAGAGCCATCCATACTGGCCAGAAGTCAGCTAATGCCACCTGCATGATTGGGGCCACAAGGAAAAACCCCAGGGGAGTTCCTCTCACCCTGTACCCCTTTACACAGTAGGATTTAGGCATAAAAATAATAAGAAACAATGCTGTAAAGTAGTTACATTATAGGTGGTTGAGGCAGAAAATACCTTTGTCTCTTGAATTCTACCCTTGTAAAAACTCCAAAGAAATTCTATGTTAAGAGTTGAAGGTAGGCAGGAAATAGAAAGGGTAATGGAATAAGAGAGCAGAAGTGGAGACTGCAGAGATGCCTCAGCAGTTCCAAGCAGTTAAGAGCACTAGCTACCCTTTCAGATGACCCAGAGTCAGTCCCCAGCGTGCACACACACACACACACACACACACACACACACACACACACACACCAGCTCACCATGGCCTGTAACTCCAGTTCCAGTGGATTTGACACCCTCTTCTGGCCTCTGCAGGCCCTGCACGCACATGGCGCACAAAACCTCATGCAGGAATACACATATACACATAAAAATAAATAACTTTTCAAAAGGAAAGGGGAGAGGAGAGAGAGAGAGCAGATGTTGGGACTAACTGGGAGAACAAGGGAACCCTGGGAGATGGAGCGGAGGAATAGAGAGGGGGTAACAGAGAGGATTGAATGAGAGCAGGATAATGACATATAAGGAGATGCCACAAGGAAACCTTTCGCTTTGTCTGCTAACTTGAAAATTAATAAAAGGATTTTAGGAAGAAAATCAACCTGAACCGAAAAAGTGGACAATTCTATTCCGATGAACCAGGCTAACAAGAGATGGCAGATAGAATTTGACTAGGGCAGCACCACTCCCAAATCACTGTTGATTTAGGACTTTGAGAATGTCCTTTATGCCACCCTGATACCCTGCAGATAATTTGAATTTTTCAGTGAATTTTAACATAAGTCCACTTTTCATGTGACATATAGAAATGGTTTATTTCCTATGTTATCTTAACTTCCTCTCCCCTAAGCTTTTGAAGAGCTCATAAGATCCCAGGCCAAAAAAAAAAAAAAAACTTTTCTCAAGACACCTTTAGCAGAAATGCTCCTGGTCAAGGGACCAAAGTTTTGGTTGACTGGAAGTACAGTGGAAATACTGTAATGAGAAAGGATGTGTAAGTCTCTTTTAACCGTAGTCACTAAAGACACTCAAGTGTTTCTCAGCAGTCACTGAGAATGCATTGTAGAAGTGGGGGTGAGTACTAATATCGTTTGCTTCCTCTGGGCAGAAGCCGGATGTTTTTAAAAAATAAGTATCCCTAATACAGCAGTTAGCGACCAGAGGGACTCATTCGAGAGGAAGTGTACATGATTAGATGAGTTCTCATCTTCTATGGCCACTGTTAGAGTTTTTAAAATAGGGTTAGTTTCCTTTTCAAAGAACGATATGAAGGAATGAAGCAGGGTGTTGTTTCAGAAGCCATCAAGGACATCAAGGTATCCTAGTTGAACATCCTTGGTATTTCACTTAACCTGTCAGAAATCCTTACCTGAAAATGTGATGTGCCAATAATGATGAAAACGGCAAAACCTACATTTAGTCTAAAGTCACTTCTCAGGACAAGAGAGAGCAAGTGTCTGAGCATCAGCCAAAAAAGTTAGTTGCAGCGTCCAGGTCTTGTGGCTAGGGGGCTCAGACTGAGACTGATCGCAACAACTTGGTGGTTCACAAGTAGATGCCGGTTTTTGTTTTGTTTGTTCAATAATTGCTCAGCATTATCTACAGGAGCTGCTGAGTACTAAAATGGGAAAGAGCATTTTATTCTATGGGCCTCCAGATCGTATCTTCCCTATTCTCTTTGCAATTGAGATCTGGGCCAGGAAACTGCTGCTATTCAAGAATTTTCCCAGGCATCTTTTTATGTTCTGCTCCAAAGCAATTTAATTGCATTTTTTTTTTACACTGTAAGAAGTATGTCAACAGATGAATGGCAGTGTGGTATATATACACAAAATCAAGTTTTATCAGCCATAAAGAAGAATGAAATTATATATTTTTGCAGGAAAATGTGCAACTGGGGATCACTTTATTAGGCAAAATGAGCCAGACTTGAGAAGACAAATACTCAATAGAGTCTCTCATTTGTGGATCTTAGATTTAATTTATATATGTAAAACCGTATGAACATACGTGAGTGGGGTGAGGAGGAGAGAGATGTGAGCACAGAACAGGAAAGCAGAAGTGAGGTTGGAGGAAGAGAGGGGACTAGCAAGGGGGATGGGAAGGAACTCAGAGTTCGCAAGTGAATTTGACCTGAATGAAATGTCTTTGTGAAATTCATCACCATGCACAAAGAATGAACATTAATAAAAAAAATTTAAGCTCCTGATATGAGTCCTGCAAATACCACTTTTCTCCATTGTTTCATATTTCTAGAGTTTACACCCTAAGCTTTAAACTATAACATTATTGGCACTACAGGAGATGATCCAGCTGGTATCCCCCATTTAATCTAATTCTAGGAAGGTTTTCCTCCCTACTAACCACACTGAGCTGGCCTTCCAATTTAATTTGGTTCTGGGTGGGCTGTCGTATTAGAACAGTTAAATAACACTAGACTGCCAGACAGCCAAAATCTTTGACATTGTGGTTCTGGCTCAGAGGGTCGAGTGATGGTAGTCAGCATGTCAAAAACGAACAAATCAAAGCAAAGTTGGACATGCCAAGCTGTTTTCTTTGGTTCTAGGAATAGGGGACCCGAACCAAGCAGAAACCTGCCAGGAATGAGGAACGCATGCCGTGCGGTAGATGACTGTGAAGTGTCCTGGCCTTCTCTGTGCTTACCAGTAACACGCATGTGAATGACAGGGCTAGCATGCTTTAAAGAGCAAAGAAGAGATGTTCCAAATTGTGAGAAGTAAGTAAAACCGTGTCTGTAAAGTGTCTTGCCATTCTGCCATCCAACTGCACCCATGATCACCGCGTGACTGCCCTTTAATTACAAGTACCTCAAAACTATCTTTTGCTCAGCACTCTTAGTTCACTCAGAGACTACAGTTAAGTCTAGAGAAAGGTCCTGATGATAATGAGGACGATGAGATCAGAAATCAGAAACGAGTTAAGAGGCCAGCTGTATCACTCAGCAAGCTCTGTATATTTAGTTAATGCCCTTAACACTGAGCCTTGATTGTCCTGCTCTCTAAAAGGGGGATAATAAGAATAGCTTGAAAGGATGTTGTGAGATTGAAGGCAGAATTTAAAAAGGATCTGGACCATAAATAGGTAATAAATGCTATTTTTGCTGACATTGTTTTTTTATTTTTATTATTGAACTGCTACCTTGGAGCTCTTTGAAGGAGACTGCCTCCTAGGAATCATTTTGTCTTTAGCATAGAAAAGGATGTTTTACCGTTTAAATCCATCAACATATAATTTGAAACTATTTTGATGAGAGCCAGAAAATGGCAGGTCACCTCTAGAATGTAACTTCAGTTCACTTGTACTGTGTTCTCATGAAGACAAAAAGTCTAAATAAATACAAAGAAGTCAGTCAATTCTGTTTTTGTTTTTTTTTAAGTGGGTAAGTACAATCTTTAATTGAAAAAAACAAATAATATATTTTATTTATATATATGATATAAATATATTTTTATTAAATAAAGTAAATATTTTCTCATCTCGACATATTCAGCATTGCTCTGATAAATCTCTCAAAAACAATGAAACTGGGAAAATATTTTCTTTTTAATGCTAGGACTATTGAAACCTAGGCCACTCACATGCTAAGCACATGTTGTACCAATACCTGCTGCCTAATAAGGTAATTAATTCATTAATTAAAATTAATTCTCTTTAAGGATATGGTTGGAAACATGAAATGTATACATGCTTCTTAAAATGGAATAATTCAATATTCTGGTCACTTAAATTATTAAAATCATGTGACCTGGGAGAAAACTGAGAAGTTAAAATTCCCCACTCCCCACATATTAGAAATAGACTGGGTTATTGTGATCTAAAGTTCTTAGTTTACACAAGCAACCATTCAAAAGCAAACAGTCATTCTGCAGCCATGGTAACTTTCAACACTGTCCTCTGACTTGAAAGTCTATAAGTAACAAAAGTTTTGTGTCACTATTGTACTAGCACATCTTGCAGGCAGGCCGTCATTACAGACAGAAAATGTTGCTAGGTTGGTGTTTACATTTGGTACCTCCCAGTATCATGAATAGTAGTCCATAGAGATGGAGGTAAAATCCAGCTTGACTTATCCATACCCAAGGAGTTGTGTAGTTCTTGTCTTAAGCAATAGGGCCTCACCATCATTTTTTAGAGAGCAACCAATAGCCTTGGCAATTAGCTTGGGTTGTTTGGGATTCCCATGAAGCCCTGTTGGCCAACAACTTGATTAGATGTAACCCATTCTCAGTACTGGAAACTTCATTAGGGTAAAAGATATTCAGTAAGGGCTCCATCTCCCCCATGATTTGGTAATTTCATTTATATCACCTTCATACATGTATATATTTTAGGAAGTTTCTGCTGTACTAGATTTCCATATCACCCTCCAAAGAGTACTTAGTTTTAGCTGTCCATCCCCATGTTCCCTCTCACCCACCTCTTCCCTCCCTGTTAGATCCTTCCATCTTTGTCCCTCCTTATGTCTCTAACTACTATTCTATTTTCCCTTCCTAGGGAGATCCATCCTTCACCCCTTTTCCCTTACTCTATACCTAACATAGGGGTTATGCAGATTGTAACTTGCTTATTGAAGACTTAACAGCTAATATCCACATATAAGCAAATACATACCACATTTACGTTTCTAGGTCTGGGTTACCTCACTCAGGATGATTTCTTTTTCTAGCTCCAGCCATTTGCCATCTAATTTCATAATTTCTTCTTTCTAGTGAATTAGCAAAGTTCCATTGTATAAATGTACCATATTTTCTTTATCCGGTCATCTGTTGACAGACATCTAGGCTGTTTCCAATTTCTGGCTATAAGAGCAGCATTGAGCATGGTTGAGCAAGTGTCTCTGTAGTAAGAAGACATATAACCTTTGGGTATGTGCCTAAGAGTGGTATTGCTCGATCTTGTAGTGGATCTCTTCCCAGCTTCCTGAGGAACCACCACACTGATTTCCATAGTGGCTGTACAAGTTTGCACTCCCACCAACAACAGATGAGTGTTCCCCTTTGCTGTGGATGATTGACTGATAAGTAAAGCGCTGATTGGCCAGTAGCCAGGCAGGAAGTTTAGGCGGGACAAAGAGGGAGGAGAAGGGGGAAGTGGAAGCCTGGGACAGAGGGAAACACTGCCAGCCGCTGCCATGAGAAGATGTTTAGATACCGGTAAGCCACGAGCCACGTGGCAATTTATAGATTAATAGAAATGGGTTAATTTAAGATGTAAGAACAGCCAGCTAGAAGCCTGAGCCATTAGGTCAAACAGTTTAAATAATATAAGCATCTGTGTGTTTATTTTATAAGTGGGCTGTGGGACTGCGAGGGCTTGGCGGACAGGGAGAGAAACTCTCTAGCTACACCCCTTACCCATATCTTCACCAGTTATCATTTGTTTTATTGATCTTAGTCATGCTGAGAGGCATAAGATGAAATCTCAAAGTAGCTTTGATTTGTATTTCCCTGATGGCTAAGGATGTTAAACATTTAAGTGTTTCTCAGATGTTTGTATTTCTTTTTTAAAAAGTGCTGTTTAGATCTGTAACCCATTTTTAATTGGGTTATTGTTTTCTCAATGTCTGGTTTTGTTTTGGTTTGTTTTTAGTTCTTTATGTATTTTGGATGTTAGCCCTCTATTAGATGTGTAGTTGGTAAAAATATTTTCCCATTCTGTAGGCTGCTGCTCTGTCCAAATGACAGTGTCCTTTGCCGTGCAGAAGATTTTCAGTTTCTTGAGGTCCCATTGACTAGTTGTTGTTCTCTGTGCCCATGCTGTCAGGGTTCTGTTCAGAAGGACCTTCCCTGTGCCAATTCAGTCAACACTCTTCTCCACTTTTTCTTCGGGGTCAGTGTATCTGGTTTTATGTTGAAATATTTGATCCATTTGGAGTCGAGTTTTGTGCCAGGTGATAAATACAATTTTATTTGGATTATTCTACATCCAGTTTGCCCAGAACCATTTGTTGAAGATGCTGTCTTTTTTTTCCCAGTGTGTATTTCTGCCTTCTTTATCAAAAATCAGGTGTCCATAGATATGTGGACTACCATCTCGGAACTTAGTTCTATCCCATTGGTCAACATGTCTGGTTTTGCGCCAATAGTTCTGTTTTGTTTTGATATTTAGTAGAAGAAAGACTTTCCTACTGAATTAAAGTTTGGGGATTCGAAAGTTCTAAATTCAGTAACTAGGTCTTCAAAGATTAGAAAGGAAGATTTGAACATCCCAGACTGTGTAAGAATGGGTGAGAGTATTTCACATGTCTGTGGGAAAAAGTGGGAAGGGGGAATCTCAGCAAAGACTCCCTCCTGGGAGAGAGAAGTCACACTGAAGAATCTGGATGGAGTTAGCAGGTTTGCATGGTACAGACTCCAGACGGTCCTAGGAAAACAGAGGGACAGCAGCTGGGGTGAGGGAACTTTTCCATTACAGTCATAGTAGTCTCATAGGAAGGCCAAACACTGTGTCTCACTGGGATCCAGCTTCCACAGAAGTTAAAACTAAGACTTGGTATGGAGACCACAGCAGCCTTGGCATTCTGTTTCACCATCAGCTACATCTTCACCAAGAGTCTATGCCATCCCCACAGATGCATCTCTATTCACCTCTCAGAAAGAATAAATATTTGGTGAATTTATGTAAATTTACCTACCTCATGAAGCCCTCTATGGTTTGCCAATCATAATTTGAAATTATGTTTCTCAAGCATTTGACTTCTCTTGGGGTGGGGGCACATTGTGCTAAAGAAGTCATGTACCAGCTGTCTCCTAACATCTCCCTGTTCCAGATTGCATGGAAACCCCAGATTGTTACTCAGCCTTCCTCTTGCAGCAATGAGACCAATACCTCCCAATCCTCCCTGCTCCAAACCTAGAGCACTGCATCTCAGAAAGAGATTAAAATTGTAGCTGGAAGCATACCCAAGCTGGGGATTTACAGATGTTCAAAAAAAACCTATAGACAACACACCAAAACCCCTGCACTGAGCTGGAAAGGCACTCATCCAGTTCGGCTGGAAATAGGTCCATAGTGAGGAGAGAAACAAGAATCATGGCTGCTCCAGATGTGTTAGTTATAAAGGATGCTGAGGGGCTCAAATGGCATCTTTCAAGAATAGTAACTTTTCAATTCATCATGGGCTGTTTTTCAACTTCAGAATCCTCACTTTGCCATTAAAACATTCGCTTTTGTAAGAGCAGAAGAGCATTTAGCAGATATCTTACTGCCAAAAAAGAAAGAAAAAAACACAGTAAGACAAGCTTGATGTAAGGCAGAGAACACAAATATCCTGAGAAGCCACTGAGTAGCCGAGCAGAGTGCATGGCTCCAACCAGGCATTCCCGCCTTATTATCCTTCCCTTGATTGCCCTATTTGGACACATTTGTAAAATGCATTACTCACCCCACCCTGAATTCCCCAAATGCAGCAGATGGCTCAGCGTAGTGTTTCAAATCAGATGTTAGTGAGGCAGAGAGCTAGCCTGAGCCCAGAGCATCTGGATTTTTCAACAAGCAGAAAGCAGAGCGGGTAAGTGGTTTGGAGAGAACTAAGGGGAGCTAGCACTCAGGATGTTCTCCAGACCCTTTAGTCAGAGGGGAAGATCACCTCCACCCCAATCCCAAACCATGTGACTTTTCTTCCTTGCACCTGAGTGGGAAGCAAGGACACAGGCTCACAGAGTATCGTTAAGTGCACTAGGTTTTTACAAGAGCTAGGAGTTGCCTGTGAATTCCTCTCTTCTACACACAGAGACGAGACACTATCACAGCTATTGTATCTAAGTTCTTTGGGCACTATAAATGCCTTCTAAATGGCAATAAAATAAAGGAGAAGGGGCAATTCTGTTCATGTTAGTAGTCGTGTTTTTCTCAAAAACCTCAGAAGTATGAGTTCATGAAACACAGAAAGGCATATTTCTGTGTTTCAGAAGATGTATTTTCTCTTTTGTCTAATGTTTTTCGGGTACAGAGCTGTTGAATGGCCAGAGAGAGGCACAGGCATACAAATGACTCGTTTTTCTCAGTAACTGAAGAAGATTGAAGGGCTTGAGTAATTTCATAGTGTCCACTTGGATTCCTGTCAGCCTTATCAGGCGACCAGAGTGTGGGTGACAATTCGCTGCCCTGAGATCTTGGGCAAGCTGCCCAGTCTTCACAGCTTTAGCTTGCTGCTTTGTCAAATGAAGGGATAAGTCCATGTGGACTCAGAGCCTCCTTGCTCTAAAACTACTATACATGAAGCCCACCTACCTTAGTAACGCATATAAACCACTTAATATGATGTCAGATGCAAGAGTGCTGTAAACGGTGGATGTTGTTATCAATAATAAAAACTTTCCAGATCTAGCACTGAGGCTAGACAAAAATTCTTCAGCCACTGTTTCAAGGGCAGTGTTCTAAGCTCAGACCCAAAACTTGACCAGCAGTGGTCCGTGGAGAAGCATTGGTATCTGCTTATATCCTTGCCTCACTGACAGGAAGTGGACTGAGTAGTCCACTGTTATAGTGGCCACATTTCCTTATTCCAGCAGTTTTCTTTAGGAATTGTTTAGAATAGCAATCTAGACCCATAAAGGATTATCATCCCTGAAGCTTTTTTCTGATCTTAAGATCTGCTTTTCTTGGCTCTTAAAGTTATTAAAAATAATGCACATTGGGGGACTCCACGTTTTGAGGAGAAAAGGCTACTTGATACAGCCTAAGAATAAACCAATGGCCATTTCACATAAACTTGAGCACATGAGTACCTAACCTGGCTTCTCTTGCTGTTTTCATTTTATGGCGCTCATTTCATGGAGTATTCACCTCAGAAAACCGATTCATCCTAGACTTTCCTTTCCCAACTTTGACCTTCCCCTTCCTCCTTCTCTCCCTCATACCTCACTCAACAACTATACAGGGCCCTGCCCACTTGTACCCCAATCATGAGTATCTGTTGAGTAACAGCAAAAGCTCACATCTCAAATGGCTACTATATTCCTAACATCTCCTATGCATGGGTAATACTCATGCGCATTGATAGGTCTTGCATTGCTATGATAGGATACCAGAAACAGTATCATTTATAAAGAACAAAAAAATGTATTTCTTCATGACTCTAGAGGCTAGGATGTCCAATGGAAGGCTTGGAACCTGCCCAGCACCTCCTTACTGTATCATCCCATGTCAGAAGGCCAGAAAGCAAGAGGGGGACAAACAGCCTTTTTAATGGCACTGATGTCACCCACAGGCCCTACTCACCCCTTAAAGGGCTCGTGTTTCACCATGAGTTCATGAGACAGTCAAGCCATAAAAAAAAGTGTCATCATCCCATTTCACAGATTAAGAACTGAGGCACAAAGAGACAAAGCAACTTGCTCACAGCCACAGGGCTAGTAAATGATGCAACTGCTTCTCAGAGCTAAGCTGTTTGACTGCAGAGTCCAGTACCCAGTAGCTATGATATCTTCTGGAGCCAGGGCACATTCATTGCATGTTGGATGAAATGGGCAATGTATCGCTCACACTCTGCTTTTGGTTTTTTTGGGTTTTTTTCCTTAGTTGTTCCTACAACTATTAATATTTTTTTAATTTTAATTGTCTCACCTCCCCAATCTAAGCATCCCTTGGAATTTTAGAGGGAGCAGGGCAGTACCCCCAGAGAAGTGTGAAGTAACTTACCTGCTCTTCTGTGGCAGCCTAAGGGCAGCCCATGCAGTTCCCTGCATGCTTCATGTTAACAAGAAGGGAAGTGATGGGGAGAAGAATGGAAGGCTATATTGAGGCAGCATCAGAAAGCAAGAATCACAGAGGTGGTCAAGTTACAACGGAGCAGAAGCAAGGTGGTAGGTGATCCCGCTGTGTTTGGGAAAGGATGGGTTTTCCTCTGTTCTCGAGATGAGATGGAAGTGGTGATACCAATTTGTCACTTTCCCCCTGGTCCTGCTGAGTCACCAGGCGTACCTCAGTTGAGCAGGGGAACAGAAACAAACTGACAGATTGGAGAGAAGTTTTGGAGAAGAACCAGCCCTGTATCTGGTTAGATGAGGATCTATGAGAAAGGAGACAAAGGCCTCTTCAGAATGTATAGACAGACAAGAAGACGGTAATGATGCCAGGTGACAGTGGCGGATGTGATGGATACAGGCCTTGCCTCCCAGCAGCATACATTCTAAAGAAGACGTAATTAGAAAGAAAGCTCACATCATCTGTCAAGTTCCAGAGAAGGAAGTTTGCTTGAAGTCCATCCAACACTTCTGTGAAAATGGCCTTATGTATCCCAATGGATAAAAAGAATAACACAGAAACAAGTGGAGGAGAAAGTAGGTCTCCTTGGAGGTAGGAAAACATGTAATAGGATCTTTACCACAGAAATCTGAGGAAGCAATGAATCCCTAAACATGAGCTCAGAACCAGAACATCAGACATCGAGGCACTGTGTGAGTTAGCCTAGGTGCTGTGTGAGTTAGCCTAGACAATGTGTGAGTTAGCATAGGTGCAGTGTGAAGTAGCCTAGGCACTGTAAGTTAGCTCAGGCACCGTGTGAGTTAACCGAGGCACTGGGTTTGAGTAAGCCTACGTGTGACTACTGATAGCTTCAAACAATCAAACTCTGCACCCGGATCCAGGTGAGCTGGGTCAAGAGTGAATGAGGTCAAGAAAGCTGTGAAAATCAACCGAGACCATCCTTTTTCAAAATTTGGAAAGGAAGGAAAAAAATTAGAGGTCAGCTTGGAAAGTAAGTTTTGAGAAGGCTTTTCTAAGAGAAGGCAAAGTGTAACTTCTTTGTGGACTCAGGAAAAGAAATGATTGTAGGCAGAGGTTAAAGATGCAGTGAGGAAGGGCACTGCTGATGGACACGGCCTTGAGGAAGGAGACAGAGAAGAGAGAGCAGAGGTTAGCAGAGCCTCAGAAGAAGACAGCAAGGGCCTACAGCTAGAGCAGAATGTATGTGGTGTGGGACTAGGCAGGGAGAGTAACTGGGTACCCTATCTAAATATTGAATAAGGTCAGGAAGCAGCTCAGACAAGGAATGAGTACATCTGAGTCCCTCCCCAACCACCACCACCACATCACTACCACACCACCACCACACCACTACCACCAGCCACAACCACCACCACCATCACCACACCACCACACCACTACCACCAACCACTACCACCATCACCACACCACCACACCACTACCACCAACCACTACCACCATCACCACACCACCAAACCACCACATCCCCACCACCAGCCACCACCAGCCACCACCACCATCACCACACAACCACACCACCACCATCAGCCACCACCAACCACCACCACCACCACACCACTAACCACCAGCCAACAACAACCAGCCACCACCAAACACAACCACCACCACCATACTACCACACCACCACTAGCAACAACAACAACTTTCAAAGAGACCTGCAAACCAGCAAAACATCCTGAAACTTGCCATTCTCATAAATCCAATACACAAATGGTATTTGCAAAGTCACACGCACATTTACCTCAAGAAACCAATAGAAAGTGTTAAGTGGCTCTGATTCTCCTTTTATCCTCAGAAACAGAAAAAATTCAGTAACCTGGTTGGATAGGCATTGCGTCAATTGCCTGCAGATAATTCCATTTATTCTCACGTGAAACAAAACAGGAAATCATTTAAATTGCTTCCCTTCTAAGGATGTGTTTCCGTGGCAGTCAAATCGTAAGAGGGAGGAAAATGAAAGCAGTGGCAGTGATATTTATTGAACAACTTACTGTGTTCCAAGTACCTTAGATCGAGCACATGATACTTTTTGCCATGCAACCCCAACACTCTACAAGTTAGTATTAATACCTTGTTCTAGATGAAATGGAGCTGAGACTCAACATGGTCTCCAGAGTGGCTCGTCTTTGGCATTATTCCCTAGGTTGTTCATGTCAAGAGGCTAGCTTGACAGTCTTTTAAACACTCCTGACACCATAAATGCTCTGGGTGCAAGGCTGACTAGAGCATCCCTTCCCCAGGATTGATTTTCAGAAAGGTCTTGGCGTTTCATCATTCACACGGAGCATCTGAAGCAGACATGATCTCAGATGCTCTTCTCGCGCAATCTCTCTTGCAGCCGTCTGGCCCTCAGCCCCTGCTGAGGGAGCAGACCTAAGTGCCTTGATGTCATTCCTCAGTCCATTAATCATAGCTCAATGGATGTCCCAGGGTGGCCAGTTAGCTATTGTGTAACAAAATGCCAGGTAAAACACAGGTAGTACACCACTCTAATGGGCTCTGTAAGCAACAGCCATGGGCTTGACTCTGGTGTAGTCAAAGCCATGAGAACAGGAGTTACAAATAGGGACAGAAAAAAATCCACAAAGCAGAGAATGGAATGGAATGGAGAAACTACCCAGATAGACCTGAGGAAAGAAACAGTCGCCATTCCTGACTCTTGTCCCTTCAGGCTACCTGTACTTCATCAGGGGCTCTCTTTGTCCCTGATCCTGTGATTGCAATGTGGCCTTAAATAAGTCCTACTGTTGGAAAAGGTATCTGACTGTCTATGAGCAGCTGTTGAATAATCCCTCACCTAACACAAAACAATGCACCAACAATAAAGCTGCAGTTAGCGTTCAGTGCTGTGCATGTCAAGTCCTGTGTTTCCTTAAGTCATTTAAGGATCCACACACTAAGGGGTTAATTTTTTTCATATCATGGTGCAGAGAAGTTAGCATGGAAACGTCTTCAAACCCCATTGTAAATTCATTCCCTAGCACATCATACCTTACCTTCACCCCCAGATAAACTCTACTTTGCCTGTATTTCAACTCAGAGTTAACTCGGGTCTTAAATCCAAGAGGGTTTCCTAACTAGTTTAATTGGTGGGTTGGGAATACTTTGTTTCTTTTTTAACTGTAGAAAAAAGTTGAAAATAGCTACAGAAAACAAAATTTATTCCTGAACCAGAAATTAAAACTTAATAATGTGCAAGCAAACTGTATTGAGCTTTTATCACATTTTGCCCTTGCTGAACATTTTTGGCTCCAGCAGCTGCTCTGTGAAATGTAACTGTCACTACAGTGAATAAATAAGCAACTATTGCTGTAATACAGCTGCCCTCATAACAGCGTTAGGGTAAAGCCTTTAGTGGAGCCATAGCCCCGAAGAGAATGGCATTCCTGTTGAATACGAAGTGAACTCATGCCACAGCCGGCCATCATTCTAGTTCATGCTGAATGGCAACTGAGCTATATACTGCATGGCTTCCCTCCTTCCCTCCTAGTAGGCTCTAGTCCAGGAAAGTTTTCTCACCCAAACTTCTATCTGTCCTCTGGAGAAATTGCCACTTCTCTGTCTCGTCCTATGTACTAATCAAGGGTCTCTAGAGTTGCAATTCTCAACCTGTGGGTCGTGACCCCTCTGACAACCCTCTATCTCCAAAAAATATTTACATTATGATTCATAACAGTAGCAAAGTTGGAGCTATGAAGTAGCAACAACAACAAAAAAAACTTTATGGTTGGGGGTCACCACAGCATGAGGAACCGTATTAAAGAGTCCCAGTAGAAGGAAGATTGAGAAGTAATACTCTAGAGGAACAGAACTGAGAGAATGAACATACCACAAGGGAGGATCAATTAAGTTGCCTTACAGGAGGGGCTGGGGAGCCCAGCAATGGCTGGCTGTATGCTAGAGAGGCTGAGCAGTTAGCTGGTAGATGCTCTATCCAGGGGACTGGATATGGGCAGTACCAACCTGGTGCTGAGATCTGCAAGATTCCTGCTAGTCTGTCCACATTGGTAGGACTAAGAAGCTGAGTTCTGATGTCAACAAACAATAGTGGCAGCAGCAGCAGGATAGATGCACTCGCCAGCAGGAAGGCAAGGCAGGCAGCTAGGTATCAGGGCTTTCTCTCAGGCCTCTTTATGTGCTGACCTCTGCTGGAAGGTGCCTCCTACTCTGCAGAAGGACCCTCCCCCTCAGTTAATCCTTCCTGAAAACCCTCTCCTACACCTGCCCAGAGATACATCTCTTAGTTGACGTCAGATCCACTCAAACTGACAACCAAGATCAGCTATCACATCCTGCCTCTCTGGCAGACCAACTAGAGCCTTCTCTCAGGATTTTGCACAACACAACCAAGAAAAAAGCATCATTGAGGAACGGAGGACTTAAACAAATGAAGAGTTCACAGTAGCCCTTGCTGTCTGTCACCGGGAAGATAGCAGCCGTCAAGAGAGAAAGTGGCCACACTGGCAGACAAAAGCATGCACAGCCTGGTCTCTGGGCTCAGCCATGTCACTGTCGTGTGCCTCCACCACCACCATCCTCTCTCCTAGGCCAATAAAACCTCATTTGTCTAATTTGGCTTCTGTTTCTGTCACTTTCATCTAAAAGTACTGATAGAATCTTATCATTTACCTTCAGTGTCTTGACCGTTTTGCACAGAAACTGACATTATTATGACATTTTTTTCTTTTACCATTGTCTTTTCTCTGACCAACATCTGTCTCCTTACTACAGAGATTAGCATTTGAACTTTAAAATTTTTGAAAATGCCCTGGAATCAGACCCAGTGGGTGCACATATGATCCACATTCCCTAGACTCACAATAGCCACATCCAGCAACCCTGCTCACAACCATTAAGGGTGTTTTGGTGCTGAGAGGAACCTAACTGATGTGTTCCCTTAAAAGTGGTCCCATGTTTGTAGATGAAAAAAATGACACACGTGGTCTGCACATGAACCAGTGTGACATAGAAAAGCAGAAAGTTATACTCTATGACCACAGATCTATTGGACACCATGACATGGGTCAACCATGTCAACTAGGGTGTCAAAGGCAAAAAACAATGCTGACCAAGCCTGTGGAAAGAAAAAGTTCATAGAAAGCTAGAAAAAGCTACAGCAGGAAGAGATTAATAGGTTCTTGAAGTTCTTATTACCGTAATCAATGGTACCAATGGGATGGAGATGAGTTTTTGTCTTTGTTCTATGAGTCTGCTTATTAGTAATAGTCTATATAATGTTCCAGAATCTTCCACCACACGCACTTGCTAGGAGAGTATGGTCAGTCTAAGTGAAAGGGAAATGACAAAAATCAGAATTTCTGCCATCATAGGTAATTTTGGTAATTGTTGGAGAAGCTTTAGGTTCTTTTCAAGCCTCAACTTACACTTCAATGGAACATCCTTGTTGAAATCCATTATGGCAGGAAACATGTCTGCTGGATCTCTCTCTCTCTCTCTCTCTCTCTCTCTCTCTCTCTCTCTGTGTGTGTGTGTGTGTGTGTGTGTGTCTCTACCACTAGGATTCTTTTTCTTTTTTTAAAGACTTAGTGTGTGTGTATGTGCACACATGCACAAGTACCCTTAGAGGCCAGATGTTAGAGCTCCCAGAGCTAGAGTTACAGCCAATTGTGAGCCAATGATTGTGGGTACTGGGAAACAAATCTGGGTCCTCTGCAAAAACAGAATGTGTTCTTATCCATTGAACCATCCCTTCAGCTTCCAGTACCATCTTGGAACTCTTTTAAAGGGAAAATGTCTATTCCATGGCCCTATTCAAGTCAAATTCAATGGCTCTTGTGTTTGAGAAACAGCAGCAGCAGCAGCAATAAATCTGTGAGCCTCAAATTCCAGGTCTAGCCACTGACCAGCTATATCATTGCCACATGCACTTGTTCCAAATGACCAATGTCACCTCCAGCCCAGACCTACTGAACCAGTACCTGGTGCCCACATGACTAACAAGTAGATCACAGGTGATGAAACACTCATCAGCATATTTATTGAAAATGAAGATTCTCAGACAGGGCCTCTGAAGACTTAGATTTTTCAGGTCTGAAATGGGCTCAGGAATCTGAAAATTTACCATGCACAACTGGCCATTTTGATTCAGTGGGCTGAAGAATCACACCTTAAAATACTAGGAGGTGATTACAAACCACAGAGCTCCTTTAGTAGCAGTTGACACAGTTTCTTATCTTCCTGAATTTTTGAGACAGCAGAGAAAGGAAACAGAAGAAAAGACCATCCTCTTATAAGATGGATGACAGTCAAAGAAAACAGTCATCAACTTGTAATCTGTCTTTTTCCCCTGGCATATTCTGAATGGAGCAGGAGGAAAGACCAAGAAACATGGAGCCAGAAGTGAAGAAAATGATACAGAAAAGGGGCATCTCATTATTGCCACAAGCTCCCCACCATGGCTATGTCAAGGATTGTAGTTCAAACAATACAAAATAAACAGACTCTGTGTGAAAGAACCTCCACCTTCTCCTGAGAGACTAGAAGATTCTGGTAAGTAGAAAGCAGATGTTCTTGAATAATTCTTGACTAGGAAAGCAGAATTACAATAATATTGGCTGTCCTTAGGTTAATCCATAAATATTGTGAAATTTACAAAATTATACTTAAGTTTATCTGAAAAAAAAATAAATGAGAGCATGCAGAATCAAGATAAAAATACTGTAGCTTGTAGCTTTATCAGGATGCAATGTCAAGGGAATAATTTATACTTTTGTTACAGATGCCAATATAATGAGACCCTAACTGTAGCTAGAGTTTTTCTGCCGGGCCCACAGTCAGGACAAATCTCTGCCACCCGCCAGTCTCCGAGCTCCCAAGTCCCGCCAGTCTCCGAGCCCACTTATAAAATAAACACACAGACGCTTACATTATTTAAACTGCTTGACCATTAGCTCAGGCCTATCATTGTCTAGCTCTTACTCTTATATTTAGCCCATTTCTATTAATCTCTACTTTGCCACGTGGATCGTGGCTTACCGGTACTTTACATCTTCCTTCTCCTGGCCGCGGCTCCAGGCCGTCTCTCCTCTACCTTCCTGTTCCCTCAATTCTCCTCTCTGTTAGTCCCGCCTATACTTCCTGTCTGGCTACTGGCCAATCAGCGCTTTATTGATACAGAGTGATATCCACAGCACCTAACAAGTACAGATATACAGATAGTAGGCATTTTATAAGGTAAATAGTAATATATTAAATAAACATGCTTATTGTGTAAATAAATGTTTAGAAAATATTTAATAGGATTGAACCATCTGAATAACAATTAGCACCAAATGAACAACTCTGCTAATATAAAACTAAACTTAAAATGACACAAAATTAAGAAACATGCAAAAATGAGCAGGTCGATGTACTCTTTAATTATTAAGCAAGAATGAGAAAATCCTCCTCTCTAAATATGAAGCAAAATCCAATAGCCAAAAAATGATTTCAAAATTTGAATACATAAAACTTCATTTTTTTGACAAAGATAACAATAAAAATTTTTAAATTGATTAAAAATTATTGCATGTAACAATCTTAAATCAAATGAAATAGAGAATATTGCAAAAAATTACAAAAGTCATACCAATCATTTATGTTAAAGCAACTCTAAATATATGAATGCACTTAACATTGCCCATAATGAAGTACTTATCGAAAAGAATTAAATGCCACTTTTAGAAACCAGAAATACATTGAATAGACTCATAATGCTTAACCCCCTTAACCCCATGCATTTTGGGTGATATTACAAATTTACATAAATCTTTTTATTACTGATCCCTCAATATAACTCAAGTGAGATATTCTAATGCCCTTTGGCCACTAGATTCCAGATACAGTGATTTATCCTTCAAACATATTTCATTATTTGTATAAGGTATTCGTAGCAACATTTTAATGCCCAAACTCCAAAGACAACCTTCAGGGGAAAGTCAATTTAATGATTTACCATCTATGCAATAAACAATGGTACAACTTAGAGAAAGAACAGAGTAGATTCACATGTGGATGAACAGTATCCACTCTGGATGGGTGGTTACACACTGTCTGCACAGGGGCAGCTAATTTCAGATCAGGATTGTCAGCATCCTTCTGGATACAAAGCATGACATCTGAAAATGTCCTGCCTCAGTCAACAGCCTATTGTCCTATTAATGGATTACATGATCCTCAGTGAGGTTCTTGACCTCTTTGTGCCTGTTTCTACATACATAAAATGAGAATGTCAAGAGCACATGCTATGAGAAGTTCCTGTGAGGATTAAATACAATAGTCTATCAAAACCCTACTCACTACCTCGCTCACAGAAAGGACGTGATCCCACTTGCCGTGTGTGTCTCTGGGAAGCAGAACGGAATCTACAACTAGCCTCAAACTTATTTTACACTTTTTCATGCTGTTTGATTTTCAGCTCAAGCACATTATTACTCCTTCAATAAAAAAATTTCTCAGTTTAAACTTAAACAGTCATATCAGAGATTGATTTAAAAAGACTCTTCCCTGAGTGTTTGTCATATTTTCTAAGTTAAATTCCCCCTCTATACAAATGCCTATAGCCTTTCCTCAAATAATAAAACCAAACAGCAGCTCCCCAGCATCCATAAATCCTGTACCACCCATTCAGACAGGAGGGTTGCATTTGCCTGCCAAAGGATAACCACAATGAGGCATGAGGCTTTAGCTGTCTTATTTGTTGTTATAATAAAGCATTATTCATTCATTCTCCCAAGCATATAAGATGAACTGACCTCGGTAGCATTCTTTAGGAGTGAGGAGACTATAATCCCAATATCTAATCATCAGAATCAAAATCTGATTTCTGGATCATCAGAAAAATCGGCCTCTTCTGCTGCCAAATGATCCTCCTGCTGACCACATTTTCAGTCAATCAGAATATAATCCTATCACGGGCAGTGGGGGAGCACGTGGATTGCATTTTGTTTCATAGCTGGTCTGAACGTGATTACTGCTTGCCTCACACAGCTGTACCATCAAGTCAATAAGGATTTTCTACACTGACTGTTTACATTGTGCCAACTGTATAGAGGAATGCAAGTGATTCCAGTTTGCTACACAAAACCCAGCTCTGTGGAGAAGAGATTAGAATCTGTTCACCTTCGCTTGTTCAGGAAAAATCAGGTTACCCACCCACCAGTCAGGAAGATGTTTCTCTTAGTCTACTTATAAGAAAACGCATCAGCACTAATTGGGCCTAGCAATAGTCTTCCAAAACTGAGCTTTCAAGTGGTCTCTACCACTCAAAGCGTGAATGCCAGGAGAACTGCAATCTTGCATACTCTTCTTTGCAGAGCCCCATATTTCTTTAAAACACATATAACAGCTTCCCTTGGCAACCCCAGAATTACTGGACAAAGTAACCACTAGCTCACCAGAGGTTTGTGGACAGAATCAAGCAACTACAGCTATCAAAATATTTCCCAATCCCAAGCTTTAACTCGGTCCCTGAAACACGGGACCTGTTACTTTCCCCAAAGCCTCAAGACCTTGGGGCTGGCTATGAATAGAAGACGCAACACTGCAGGTAATTCTTTCTTGTTAAGGCTTGAACCTTGTCCATGGGAAGTAGAAATGGTCTTCAGCATTTCTGGAATGAGACAATGTGTAGTCACTCTGGAGAAATGGGTAATCACCTTTTTACCTTTTTATCCAGTAAAAAAACATACCTCAACAGGGCGGTGATGGCGCACGCCTTTAATCCCAGCACCCGGGAGGCAGAGGCAGGCGGATCTCTGTGAGTTCGAGGCCAGCCTGGGCTACGAAGTGAGTTCCAGGAAAGGCGCAAAGCTACACAGAGAAACCCTGTCTCGAAAAACCAAAAAAAAAAGAAAAGAAAAAACCCATACCTCAGAAGAGCAAATAACACAGATATTTCAGATGCTGTTTATTTTCTGGTGCTTTAACATAACATTTAGAGACTAATTTCTAGGAAGTTTATTTTAGCCCAGGGCTCTTGAAGGCTGGGAAGTCCATGAGAGCAGTGCTGGCAAAGGCCTTGTGCCCCTTCCACTCGCAGCAGAAAGCTGAGGGCAAGTGAGAAGGCAGGCTCACGATAATAACGCGCTCTGTAGTAATGAATCCAGTAAAGAAATAGCAGCAACTCACTGCTGTGAGAAAGGTGAGAATGTCTCCTATGGAGCTAGTCATCTCCTTGGGGCCCCACCTCCCCACACAGCCACAGTGGCAAATCAAATTTCAATACAAGCTTTCGAAAACAGAAGAAAAATTCAAACCACAGCAGGTACTGTCTCAAGAACTTCTCTATAACAATGTCTTCCTTACATAAAGGCTAGATAGCTCAGAAGGAAAAAATGCAAAGCTTCCATATGAAATAATAATACTAATAGTATAATAATATAATATTAATATAATATAATAATAATAGCAATAATAAAATAGCCTCTCGTTGATTCCTAGATTCTGGCCAGCCATGCACTCATTTCACAGCCAAACAGCTAGCAAGTTGACAATAACCACCATCTCCATCTCTTCATCTCCCAACCCCTAATCTGACTTGTGTTCCTACCATTACATGGTGACTTCTCAGGTCAATGTCACCAGTGAATGCCATGCTATCAAATGTAGCACTCATTTTTTTCTGATCTCATTCAACTCGAATTCTTCTTTATTTTGCATATGTGAGTATGTGTATGTTCACATGCATGAGGCATGCGTGCATGGAGGGGTGCATTTATGGTGGATGTATGTGCTCATGTGTGTTAACTCAAATTTTGAACTTTCATCCTATAAGGTACAGAATGCTCCCCCTTGATTTGGTTATCTACAGTCAACCACAGTCTAAAAATATTAAAAGTAAAGACAGAGAAAAACATTAAAATTTAAATTGAGCATCATTCTGAATGGTGTAACAAAATCTCTTGCTGCTCCTCTCCATCCCTCCCAGGATGTCAACCATCCATGTGTCTAGTGTATCTACACTGTATATGCTACCTGCCCATTAGTCACTTAGCTGCCATATTGATTATCAGATCAACTGTACAATGCTTGTTCAAATAATCCTCTTTTACTCGATAGTTATCTCAGAGAGTAAGAGTAGCATGGTAGTTAACACTGTAAATTTGACAGCATCCAGAATCACCTAGAACAAACATCTTGGCATGTCTCCTTCCTTCCTGAGTTCCCTGTGTTGGGTATTTTATCACAGCAGAATGCCTGGATATCACAGTTCTGGAAAGAAGACAGAAATAAGAACTAAACCTGAAATGGGAACTCTGTCTAACCCAGACTTTAAGAAAGGCACCAAGTATAACACCCTATGTCTGCCCAGCCCTCTGTATAGCTGACTGTCACATTGAAAGTTTTATCCATGCTCTTGTCTGTAACATAACAGGAAGTCCCCGAGAAAGGCACCAGGTCATGAAACAGAAATGCCAGAGTGACACAAAAACCTCCCAAGGACACCTGAAAAGATTTGGAAGTGGGATCTATAAGATCTTTGGAGAGTGGAGGGGAAGGACTCTAGTTAATTTTGTTCCAGGGACACAAAAGCTGTTGTGGAGCTGGCCTCTCAGCTGACACCCAACCAAAGGAGCTCCAACAAGTCCACTGAAAGGTAGAGACCTTGGGTCTCCAGTATTTCTAGCTCAAGGGCATAAGACTGATATCTTTCTGAGTAATCTGGACACAGAAGCCATGGGTGAAGTAGAGGCCCTATGTAACTGCACTCTTCTCAACAGAAGGACAAATGTACATACAGAAGGTACTGCCTAGGGCTACCTGAGAGACCAATATGGAGACTAAGAACCATCAACTTCTGGAAAACAAGAGAAAAAGAATGGTTGGACGGACAAAATAAAAAGATATATACAGATACACATAAAGAGGAGTCAAGGGTAAAGGTTTCTTAAGATTATTGTTAGGGAGTTCCACATCCAGTTTCCAAAAGCTCTATGTACTGGGTTACATACTTGGGAGCTGACTTTGAAGACCTACTGAGCCTACAAAGTACAAAGCCATCTTATGAAAGACTCATTTAAGTAAAAACTATTCTTATTTTTTTTCTACCTATGAATTGTGCTGTGAACATGAAAGGCCAGAAGCTGTGTCTGGCATGTTGGGAAAAAAGAGGATAATAATAGAAAGAGGTGACCACCACCCTTTCCAGGGCAGCTCCTGACCTGCCAGCATCTGAGAGAGAGGAGAATGCTACATCTCACCAAGTTAGGTATCACACTGAACTGAGTGTTCTAGTTATAGATCAGAGATTAGGACAGTCCACGGTGGCAATTTGAATCACAGTGAGTCAGGCAGCAGATGAGGGGATCTTGTTGAGTAGTGACCAGCCTTTCTTGTCTGAGCTTCTGCAGAATTTGAAAGCGTTAATGATGAAGACAGGAAAACGCTCCAGGGAGGCCAAAACCAAAGTGATTTCCTGTTCCCTGTGGACCATATTCATGGACACTTGATGTCAAGAACAACTAGCCACAGATCTGGAAGTGCCTTACTGAATAGATACTTGAATTTACAGGAAACGGCCTGAAAGACTTACAGGTGAGGTCACTATCTCATATCATTTGCCTTTCGATCCACGGACATGAAGAACTGGGCTCTCGTGGAGGAGATCACAGTCCTCTGGTGGTCACCCCCAACCCCCCCCTTCTAAATGAGAAGCGCCAAGAAGGCTGTTCTATGGATGCCTGGATTCCTTATTAACTCAGCACTCTGAGAATTCTTAACAACTGTCCAGTGTCCGTGATTCCAATAGATTGTATTTCAGTGAAAAACACAGTTTTGTGTGTGTTTTGTAATTCTATTTGGGCAAACTGGAAGCTTAATTGGCTTTCTAACCAGTCAGATTTCTACATTCAAGTCTTAACCACAGTTTAGTGTTAACTGCACCTTCAAAGGGGCTATGAGGTCTGAAGTAATAAGTTTTGACTCAGTTGACTGGGTTTTTGTTTGTTTGTTTGTTTGTTTATTTTGTTTTAATTGTTTGACTTTCAGGAGCTGGAGAGATAGCTTAGTGGCAAGGAGCACTGACTGCTCTTCCAGAGAAGCCAATTTCAGTTCCCAGCACGTACATGGCTGACATGGTCCATAATTCCAATGCACTTTTTTCGCCTCTGTCAGCACCAGCATGCACGTAGCACACAAAGATATATGCACACAGAACACTATTTAACTTTTAATTGGGATACAAAAGTTACATTAACAAACATTTGGTTTTGTACATATCTAGAAAAGAAGGCAGGGAGGGGGAGAAGAAGGAAGAGAGAGAGAGAGAAAGAGAGGAGAGGTCTAGGAATATGCCACAGCTTTCATTTTCTGCTACACAAAAGGGTAACAAACTTACCCAACACAACGAAGGGATTCAAACAGGGAACTTAGATGGGAATCACTGATTACATTCAGAAGTCACACTTGTTCAAAGCAGTGCTAAATCCAGCTCAGAGCCTGCCACTGAAGCTGTTCCATATGCATTTGATCCATGTAAACAAAGTAATATCAAAATGCCAGCTAATGTTAAATATGGTATTTAACATGTATCACTTTTTACACATTTCATGCTCCGTTTAGTGTTTCAGCAGCTCTGAGGTATGGGGACTATCGTTATCTTTGCTTTGTAAATGAGGAAATAGTTTCACAGAAATGGCTTAGAT
>CABHPH010155131.1:23120-50147 GCA_902168325.1 Peromyscus nudipes | reverse complement strand
GCCTTTCCTGGAACTCACTCTGTAGCCCAGGCTGACCTCGAACTCACAGAGATCGGCCTGGCTCTGCCTCCCAAGTGCTGGGATTAAAGGTGTGCGCCATCACGGCCCTGAGTTAATTTTTTTATAGAGAGATGAAGAGAAGATATGAAAGAAGAGAGAAAGAGGGATCAAGGGATGCACATGAGGGAGAGACAGAGAAAGATGGGCAGAGTTCTTCCTTAAGAAGAGGCCTCTACCTCAGGATTCAGGGCAGGCTCCAAGGGGCAGGATCAGAATATTAGCAATGTATAGCTGCAGGCCAGAAGAAGGCACCAGATCTCATTACAGATGGTTGTGATCTGCCATGTGGGTGCTGGGAATTGAGCTCAGGTCCTCTGGAAGAACAACCAGTGCTCTTAACCACTGAGCCATCTCTCCAGTCCCAAGATCCCAGTGTCTTAAGAAACAAGATGGGCCGGGCAGTGGTGGCGCACACCTTTAATCCCAGCACTCGGGAGGCAGAGCCAGGCGGATCTCTGGGAGTTCGAGGCCAGCTTGGTCTACCAAGTGAGTTCCAGGAAAGGCGCAAAGCTACACAGAGAAACCCTGTCTCGAAAAACCAAAAAAAAAAAAAAAAAAAAAAAAAAAAAAGAAACAAGATGGGAGGACTGGAGAAATGGTTCAGAGATTCAGAGCACTTGTTACTCCTGCAGATGACCTGGGATTGATTGCCAGCATCCATCTGGTGGCTCAGTTCCAGGGAATCCAACAGGCACACATGTGGTGTGTATACACACATGCAGGCAAAGCACTCATACACATAAAGTAAAAGAAACTTTAAAAAACAAACAGCAAGCCAAAATTCCAGAGAAGAAAAGAAACAGGATGGCTCTGGAAGAACAATACCTGAGTTTAATCTCTTAGATGTACACACACACACACACACACACACACACACACACACACACACACACAAACAGACAAAAAACCCTGTGATCTGGGCTCAAGGAAAATCATCACCGAAACAGTGACAAGAACTTGGTTCCTTTAGGAAGTCTGAGATGGCAATTCTGTTGATCTTGGTTGTGGTTAGATTGCACTGCAGGTAAATTCTCCAGAAGAGATGATGAGCCAAGAAGCTTTGAATCCAGTATTGTGGGCCAGTGTCTCACTCTGGGCCTGATAATGCACCCTATCTCTCTCAGCTAATAGATGCCCTGAAAGGGCATGCCTGCTACCCAGACAGATCCTGAAAGAGTTGACAGCTAGAGACCATCTTTCCCAAACAATGCAGTATGTCCTTTCTTGAAGGAAGACTGGCGTGCTGCACCTCCATTTTTATCAGAACCTGTAACGCTTGTTTTTGTTTTAAACAGAGTTTCTCTGTGTAATAGCCCTGACTGTCCTGGAACTTGGTTTGTAGACCAGGCTGGCCTTGAACTCACAGAGAACCACCTACCTCTGCCTCCCAACTGCTGGGATTAAAGGCATGCGCCACCACTGCCCAGTTTCAGAATCTGTAACATTTAACAATGATAATATTGTTTCATTATTTCTGTGAACATTATCATTAACATTATGCTTTCTCGGCTTTTGACATCTATGAAGCTTGGTAAGTAAAGGTCACTTGTTTAGTGACCACATTTATGAGATTGGTTTATTGGTGTTAGATTTGCAAAAGTTATATAAATGCTCATAAAGAGTTCACTGCCTAAGATATTACTACATTTGTAATCATAGTTTCAGATGTGTAAGAAAACTTAATTAGTTGAATATATAAATAACATTAAATATTTAAGAAATATTTAGTTAAGCTTGTGAATTAGATCATAGCAAAGTATAAATGGAAGTGTCCATATTTTATGATTATGAAATTTAAAAACATATAGTATTTATAAGTTAAAGACCTAAGAAGTAACCACTACATAAAATTTAACACATTCTGACTGTATTAATGACCAAACAAATCATGTCAAATTATTATTAGGTATTTAAGTAGCTTATATTCCCTCCAGAAACTTGTACTATTTCTCTCATATTCATTTGTATATATTCATCCATACACATAAGTAGTAAGTAAGTAAAATATTTAAAAATTTTATATTCTTTTAAAACCCTACACTGGTATACTTGGTACACATCAGTCTTTTCTTGACTCATTTTACATCTCCTACAGATATAGGCATCAAGTTGTTACTTTCCATTAGTGGTTTTTTTTTTTTATCTCTTCTATTAGCTTTAATCACATTTCAATATGAGCTAAGAATGAAACTTTCACAGTCGGCCATACATTTACACAGGCAAGCATTGTCAATTTTCTGCAGTGAGAACATGGAGATATCCTGAGAGAGTGAGGTATTTTTTCTTACCTTTCTTGACTGAAGAGCAACAGAAAATACTAGAAAGACTCATCTGCACCTCATACCCACTGGCTATGCAGCTCCTCAAATGACTGCATGTACTTCTGTTCAGTTTATAGCAAATGAAGTTCAACATGGTTCTTCGGTTAGATTAAGTGCAAGTGTGTAAAAATCACAGTGGTGATGGACAGTGGTGTTCCATACGGACACACCTGCTGGAGAACAGACATTAATACGAAAGGGGTTTACCTCTAACACAGATCACCTGCTGTGTGGGTGAACATTCCTTATCTGCCCAGAGCCAGTCTGACACAGTTCTGTAGGGACTCTGTGGCAGACTCTGCTGACTACTCCCTGAGCAGCTGAAGCATGCACAGATGCTGGTCCTTAAAGAGCTTGTCCTAAGCAAAACGGACCTAAAGGTGGAGGAAGTACTATCTATGGGCAAGATGATGATCCTTGGAGATGCTCATGTGGAAATACATTGCTCTGTGTCCATTTCTTCAAGAATCTGCTTCATTTTCACCAAGGGTAAATGGTTTCTCATTGTGGATTAAATGGCAAGTGTGCAGCCGCCTGTCACAGCATCCCTAAGGAAGGGTCAGACTAGCTTTTCCTGTGACAGATGCCATGGTGGCCTTTGAACAACGTGCTTGGAGATATCGTATTTTGCAGTACAACACAATACTGTGTGTTTCACTGGGTGACAAGACATACATGATTGGTGGCCTTGTAGCATTAAATATTTTCATTTTTTGGTTTTTTTCGAGACAGGGTTTCTCTGTGTAGCTTTGCGCCTTTCCTGGAACTCCCTTTGGAGACCAGGCTGGCCTCGAACTCCCAGAGATCCGCCTGGCTCTGCCTCCCGAGTGCTGGGATTCAAGGCTGTTTTTGTTGTTAGTTTTTAATTTTATGTGTGTGGGTGTTTTGCCTGCATGTATGTCTGTGTACCACTCTCATGCCTGGTGCTTGTAGAGGCCGGAAGTGTTGGAGCCACTAGAACTGGAGTTACAGATGGTTGTAAACAGCCAAGTGGGGACTGAGAATCAAACCTGGGTCCTCTGTAAGAGTAACCAATGCTCTTAACCACTGAGCCATGTCTCTGTAGTGATATTTTGTTTGTGCTTTAACGAATAAATCTTGCCTGAACATCAAAGTGTGGAGCTAGCCACTAGAGGCCAGGCAGTGGTGGCACACACCTTTAATCCCAGCAGTTGGGAGAAGGAAACAGGACATGATATGACTGGGTGGAGAGAGGAAGTAATAAGGCGGGCTGGAGACAGGAGCTTGGCCTCTTTTAGGCTGAGGATTTGATAGAGGTAAGAAGTCTCTCTAGTGACTGGCTCCTTTACTGATTTTTCAGCATTTACTCTAATATCTGGCTCCAGGTTTTTATTATTAAGACCAATTAGGATTTGTTCTGTATGTCTCCAGCCCTATGTTAGTGTTTTTAGTGTTCATCCTCTTCCTTCTGTCCTCTTACATGTTCCCTAGACCAGGCTCAAGAAGAACTTTTCAAAATTACATTTATTACTTGTGTGTGCCTGAGTGTCTGTGTGCACTCCCAGCTTCTAGGTTCAGTCCCTAGCACTACATAAACCAGGTGTGGTGGTGCATGCCTATAATCCCAGCATTCAGGAGGATGGCCAGTTAGAGTTCCTAGGCTATGTATTAAGACCCTGAACAAAAACCACCAGCAAAAATTCATCAGTAGGGGCATGGGGGGATTCTATGACTCAAGTCTGTTTTACTCTATATCTATTGAGAAGTCCTCTCTTCATGACAGTGTAATGGTCTAGACATCCCAAAACTTCTTGGGAGAGAGAACATTCTTTCCAGTAGCATTAGAAGAACGGCTCCCAGAAAGGACTTTAATTTTAGGTTATGTTTGTGAACTAAATAGTTGGCATGGCCACCTTGGGCACTATCTCCTTCTCTCTCTGCCTCTCTGTCTTTGTGTGTGTGTGTGTGTGTGTGTGTTTAAAGACTTATTTTAATAAGTTCATACTCTCTCCTTCCCCTCCCCTCCTCCCCTTCTGTGTGTGTGTGCATGCAAGTGTTTGCAGAGGCCAAAAGAGGGCATCAGAACCCCTGGAGCTGGAGATGCAAGGCAGTTGTGAGCTGCCTGACATGAGTGCTGGGAACCAAACGGGTCCTCTGTAAGAGCAGCAAGTGTTAGATGCTGAACCATCTCTTGAGCTCCTCTCCTGTTTTGAGGGCAGATTTATTCTCATCCACCACTCACACCCCATGGACTAGATGAGGGGCTGTGCCTGAAAGGAAGTAATTCTGGAAAGAAGGAAAAGTGGTTGTTGTGTGACAAAACTTTCTCTGAGGAGATGCAACACAAGTCTCTTCACTTCTGATAGGGAGCCCGTGGCAGACCAGAGTATGGAGACTACACGGTTGGAGTTTCCAGCTCACCCCTGCACAAGCTAGAAAACCCCATCTGCTCTACTTCCCCCAACTTCGCCTGCACTGAAAAACTCAACAAAGGAATGGCACCAAAAGCCCAGTTCTGTATTTCTGGCAGCCAGTGCAACCCACCATCCTGACATGACCAGCCCACCCACCCAAGTGCCCACCCAGGGGCTTAGTCTTTGGCAATACTTGGGAAGAGTCCCAGCTTCTGGCTAGCATATCACCACCCCTTGCCTAAGATCTATAAAACCTCCCTGCCTTAGCTTGTGTGGGCACAACTTCTCTGGCCTTGTTCTCTGAGACCAGTGAACCTACCCAGGAATTGCTTTGTTTTCAATAAGCCTGTTACTATGCTTGTGATTTGGCTGAATTTGGCTTACTTTGTTAGTGATGGAACTTATTATCTGAAAACAAACAAAACAAAACAAAAAACAACATATCAGAGTCCAGTTTGGTGAACTAGTTAGTTCTGTGGGGGTTACCTACAGGAATACAGGTGAGGGGTTACTTACAGGGACAGAAATGACTCAAAGACAGCTGTACCACCAAAGTCTACCCCAGCATAAAGCTGGGAGCTTGAAGCACACTGCACATACTGCAGGCAGCTCAACAGGTTGGAGAGTGTCCTTTCCAGGTGCCTCAGTTGGCCTAAACCTCTTGCAGGCTGCTCATCTGGTCTCAGAGTCTTTGCAGTTTTTCACCTCTGGGAATCTTCTTGGAAGCTCAGTTTCCTTTGATCTGAGGGGGACTCTCAGCTTTCATTTCTTACTCTGGCAGGGAGGGGCCTAGTGAATCTGGTCAGATTCAGGGACTTTCTAAAGCTATTTTGAGTTGTTTGCCCTCAGGCTTTCCAGATGGAATCTTTCAACCTCAGAGGAAACTTACAGAACAGTGGGAGACACAATTTTTTTTTAAATTAAAATTTATTTATTTATTTTACATACCAACCACAGTTTCCCTTCCCTCCTCTCTTCCTTTCCTTTCTCCCACCTCCCTTCTACCCACCCACCCCCAATCCACTCCTCCTCTGTTTCCATTCAGAAAGGGTAAGGCCTCCCATGGGAATCAACAAAGCAATCAACAAAGCATGGCATATCAAGTTGAGGCAGGACCAAGCTTCCCCCCCTCCACCTCCCTGCCTTATCTAGGCTGAGCAAGGTATCCCACCATAGGAAATAGGTTCCAAAAAGCCAGCTCATGTGTCAGGGACAGGTCTTGGGCCCACTGCCAGAGGCCCCATAAATAGACCAAGCTAAACAACTGTCACCCATATGCAGAGGGCCTGGATCAGTCTCATACCGGCTCCATAGCTGTTGGTCTAGACTAGAGTCTGAGCTCCCACGAGCTTGGGTCTCTGTGGGTTTTTCTGTCATGGTCTTGACCCCCTCCCTTTGCTCATATACTCCGTCCTTCCTCTGTTCAACTGCACTCCTGGAGCTCGGCCCAGTGCTTGGCTGTGGATCTCTGTATCTGCTTCCATCAGTTACTGGATGAAAGTTCTATGATAACAATTAGGGTACTCACCAATCTGATTACAGGAGAAGGCCAGTTCAGGCACCTTCTCTACTATTGCTAGGAGCCTTAGCTGGGGTCATCCTTGTGGATTCCTAGGAGTTTCCCTGGCACCAGGTTTCTCTCTAACCCCATAATGGCCCTCCTCTATCAAAATATCTCTTTCATTATTCTCCTTCTCCATCCCTCCCCCAACTTGACCATTCCAATCCCTCATGTTACCAACCTCCACTACCTCCCCGCTACCCCTACCCCTGCCCACAGTTTACCCAGGAGATTTCATCTATTTCCCCTTCCCAGGGCAATCCATGTGTCCCTCTTAGGGTCCTCCTTGTTACCTAGCTTCTCAGGGGCTGTGGATTGTAGCCTGGTTATCCTTTGCTTTATATCTAATATCCACTTATGAGTGAGTACATACTGTGTTTGTCTTTCTGGGTTTGAGTTACTCAGGATGATTTTTTTCTAGTTCCATCCATTTGTCTGCAAATTTCATGATGTCATTGTTTTTTTACCACTGAGTAATACTCCATTCTGTAAATGTACCACATTTTCTTTATCCATTCTTTGGTTGAGGGGCATCTAGGTTGTTTCCAGGTTCTGGCTATTACAAATAATGCTTCCATGAACATAGTTGAGCAAGTGTCCTTGTGGTATGATTGAGTATCCTTTGGGTATGTGCTCAAGAGTTGTATTGGTGGGTCTTGAGGTAGGTTGATTCCCAATTTTCTGAGAAACCTCCATACTGATTTCCAGAGTGGCTTTATGAGTTTGCACTCCCACCAACAGTGGAGGAGTGTTCCGCTTGCTCCACATCCTCTCCAACATAGGCTGTCATTAGTGTTTTTGATCTTAGCCATTCTGATAGGTGTAAGATGGTATCTCAGAGTCGTTTTGATTTGCATTTCCCTGATAGTTAAGGATGTTGAACAATTCTTTAAGTGTATCTTGGCCATTGGCGATTCTTCTGTTGAGAATTCTCGGTTTAAATCTGTACCCCACTTTTTAATGGATTATTTGGTATTTTGTTGTCTAGCTTCTTGAGTTCTTTATATATTTTGGAGATCAGCCCTCTGTCAGATGTAGGGTTGGTGAAGATCTTTTCTCATTCTGTAGGCTGATGTTTTATCTTATTGACTGTGTCCTTTGCCTTACAGAAACTTGTGGCAGAAATCTTAGATGGTCTTATTAATAAAATCAAACCTGAGGCTAGGTATTGGGGTGAACACTGGAAAATCAGAGAGACAGAATAAGCCACAGCTACCTCACCTCGCCGGATCCTCAGCTGGTCTTGTTTCCTCAGACTGGAGGCCTCTGAGTCCTCATCCAGAATGGGTCTCAGCTGAATTGCTGCTAGAAGCCTGAAAGCTTAACCAACCAAATGCTTAACCAGGCCAAGTGATTCTAGTTTCTGGTCCTCACGCCTTATATATCTTTCTGCTTTCTGCCTTCACTCCCTGGGATTAAAGTCTTGCTTTCTGGGATTAAAGGCATGTGTCACCATGCCTGGCCGTTTCCAATGTGGCCTTGAACTCACAGAGATCCAGAAGGATTTCTGTCTCTGGAGTGCTAGGATTAAAGGTGTGAGTGCCACCATTTTCTAGCCTTTGTATGTAGTGGCTGTTCTGTCTGTGACCCCAGATAAGTTTATTAGGGTGTACAATATTTTGGGGAACACAGTACCACAGAAACTTTTCAGTTTCAAGAGGTTCCATTTATTAATGAGACATGAAATTTACTTTTGCTTCTCATCTCACCTGCTGAGAAGCCCTCCATTAATAGATTTCTTTGTCCATCCTTTTCTCTAGCCCCACTGTCACCAGTTTAATTCTAGTCTATTTCCTAGCCAATCTCTCAGATTTATCTGTGTGTGTACTACGATAGTTAATATTGTCGACTTGGCAAGACCTAGTATCGTCTAGGAGACAAGCCTCTGGGCATACCTATGAGGGATTATTTAGATTAGATTAATTGAGGTGGGAAGACCCACCCTGAGTGTTGGTGGCATCATACCATGTGATGAATATGTACTGCATAAAAAGAAAGCCAGCCGGAAGAGCTGTGTTCATCTGTCTCTGCTTCCAGACTGGATACAACGTGACCAGGTGCCTCAAGCTCCTAACACTATTATTTCCTCCACATGATAGACTATCCCCTGGAACTGTGAGCCAAAATAAACCTTAAGTTTCTTTGGTTAGGTATTTTATCACAGCAATGAGATGAGTAATTAAAATAGATACTTTCCATAAAATACAGATATTCAAGTCATTTCCTTATTTAGTATCTCTGTTGTTGGGTAATCAACTCCTTTTGGCATGGCATTCAGGGTTCTCAGAAGTAATAACAAATTTTTGTATTTACATTTTTGGGGATTTTGAGACTGGGTCTCATGTAGTTTCAGCTGGTCTAAAACTCAGAATGGACTTGAGGATGACCAGGAAATCCTTATCCTCCTGCCTTTACTTTCCAAGTACTGGGCTACAGATTTGTGCCATCAAGTCCAGCTTCTCAAAAACTATTTTTAATGTTCTTTAATTTTACAGTAGCAGAGATGATAGGAAGATGAGAAAGGACAGGAATACCTGGAGCCTTTCTCCTCCACCAGTGGTCACTAGTGGTCAGTAGTGGTATGCATACGTATGAAGTTTCTTGTCAAGATGTGGTCCTGCCTGTCAGTGACCTATCATTGTCCTGGCTCCTGTCTGTCTTGCAAGGTAGTCTGACGAGTTCTCAGACTGTGTGAAATCTCTTCCTGGAAACCAAGTTCTTCCATAGGCTGGCACCAGGCTTCAGCCCTTTTCTTTTCCTGTCATTCTTTGGAGACCATCATTTCAATAGCCTGATAGCCAGAGGGAGGGGCACAAGTGGCTTTCTTCACTCCTGCCAGGACGATTACATCAGGCCTAGAGCAAGATGGGTGGGCACACTAGTCTGATTAATAGTTTGGCATCTGATTGTTGATTACGTCATAGATTGAAGGATTTAATTCTAATAGTAGGTCTTATTGTTTGAGGCTAGAAACACAGATTAAATTTACCAGAAGACCTTACAGGTTGGATTATAAACCTAGTTTCTGTAAAACAGGTGTGCCTTAGGACTGTGTGGAAGTTGAACATGAAGGTTCAAGTGAAGACTATACTTTTGCCATTTCTGTGGTTTCCACTAGGAAGTAATGTTTTTGTTTGTTTTTTCTGAGACAGTACTAGTAGATGTCCCTGCATTGAGCTCCTGTGTTTCAAGGATGATAAGGGGCATCATGCTGGTGAGCTTGAGACTCCCAGTTCTGAAAGTGCCACATAAATGTGGTGCCCAAGTTGGGCTAGTTCTGTGATGGGGTTCTGGAAGTTGTCTCTCAAAGTCCACCCTCAAACCTCCAACTCTTCCGGTACTTTTATAAACCCCTAATTCCTCCTTGTAAATCTATTTAACTGGGTAGAGTGAAATCTGTTTACTATGCCACAAGTCCTGATACTCCTTTCACATTTTTTAAATACATGCTTAATACATATTTTATGGGGGCAGTAAAAAACTAATTTTCCATCAGTTAAATTATACATATCCCTAAGCAGTGTAACTATTTTGAGACATTTTGGTATGCATTTCACTGTTTTCTGTAGTGCCCTCCTTTGCAATTTTTCTGAACTGAGCACATTTTTTGAAACATATTATCTAACAGGTTTAAAATAGGTCACCAGTTCTTAGTCAATAGCTTGAGCCATGATAAATTCTATGGTTTTATTTTAGTTTACCTAATGAATTTCATCAAATACCTTCTGCATAAAGAGGCAAGATGCAAACACATTTGGCAGACTGATTAGTTACTTCTTTTATTATAGTGGCCAAAACCTTACAGAAACAATTTTAAGGAGGAACAATTTATTTGGCTCCAATTTGAAAGGATGCAGTCTGTCAGAGCTGGAAACTGTGAATGCTAGAACTCTGCACATGGCAGCGGAACCGTGTGGTGTAGTGTGTTGTCTCTCAATGGATTAGAAAGTATAGCTCTTGGACCAGAAGCAGGGCTGGCTACAATCTTCAAGGCCCAGCCCCTAGAGGCCCATTTCTAGCTGGACCCCACCTCCTGAAGATTCCGCAGCTTCCCAAAACAGTGCCACCAGCTAGGGACCAAGTGTTCAAGATGCCCCCTGGGGACATCTCCTATTCAAACCATAACATGCTGGCCCTGGCTCCTGTAGACTCATGGCTACCTCATAACGTAAAAAGGAAATCCACCTTCATAAGTCCCTATAACCTTACCAGTTCCAACATTCCAAAGCTGAAGGCAATCTCTTAACTCTAAACTCTTACAAAATAAAAAAGAAACTACACACTTCCAGTGTGTGTTGCACAGAGTAAACAATCCCATTCCAAAAAGGAGGAGCTGGAGAATAGCAAGGAAAAATCCGACCAAAGCAAGAGCAGAACTCGACAGAGCAAATGGACCTGCAGCTCCATGTCTGGTATCTGGAACTTGAGATGACATCCTCTGAATTCCAATGGGCTTAGGTGGACCACTCCTCCAGGTTTACCCTGCTATGCATGCACATTCTCTCTTGGGCTGGCTCCACTTGGTGCTTGCAGCCTTTCTTCACAGACATCTCACATTCTTAGCTTTGCCGATATCTTGTACTCTTTATTGCAATGCATAGTCTCTCCGGCCTCTCTTTGGGGAATCTGATCCTGCCATATATTGCCTGGCCACAGGGTTTTTTTGGGAATTTGGCATAGACCTCCATGATGCTATAACTCTTGCATTATGTGTGCCTGGGAAGCCAGCACTATTTGTATGATGCCAAGTTACACTACCAGCTTGTGGTGTAGCCTGATTCCATTGAACCACAGCTGCAGCTGCGCTGAATGCATGGCTGGCGGAACATGGAAAATAATTTTTGTAGGTTGCCTTATTTCAGCAGGGTGCCTTAGAGCCTCTAACTTCTCAGGTGCTCTACTTTTAAGTGAAAGAATTTCGTATTTCCATACATTTTACACCCTGGAGCTTGTGGTAACTGGAGTCTTGCTCTCAAAGCACCTTCTCTATTGTCTCAGTGCACAGTCTGAGATTTCTCCTTGGTATCCATCTTTCTTTGACTGCTTTGTCTGCATCCATCTGCCTTATCTGCCCTGTTGGCGATTTTGAATATATATGAGTTCCTTTCCTTGACAAAATGCGTATTAAAAAAACCATCTTTCTGCCCTACTTTGCGCTCTCCTTTCTCGGTAATCTGCTAAGAGCAGTTAGCAGTAATCATGCTGCAGCCTGAAAGCAATGCAACTTGAAATTTCCTCCACCAGACAAAGTGGCCCACTGCTTTTGAAGTCAGCTTGTTTTCAGGACACAGCCAGAGGCTTTTCCAGAGCATAAGGCCGGTGGCTTTGGATCTAGTTCCCGATAAAGCCCCAGTCCCCTCTGAAACCTTCCAAGCTCAGCCTTCCCAGTCTGTGTTTCTGTTGGCATCCTGGTGTTCCAAGCTGCCAGCAGAATAATTTAGCCAGAGCAGCATACAGCACTCTGGGGCTCCCTAGCCCACAGCTCCAAACTCCTCTGCAATCCTTTTGCAAGCCAACTTTGAATCCTACTGTGGGGGACCAGCCCCCACACTTATTTACCCCAGGGACTCTTGAGAAATGAGGGATAAGAGACTTAGTTAGAAATAAAGAGGGGAGAGAAAACAGAGAGAAAACACAGGATAGACTGAGGTGGACCTGGATCTTTATCTACCAGCCCAGAACTTTATTCCTAAGGTCTATTTATAACAATGCCAAGGGGTGGAGCAAAAGACCTCCCCCTTGCTGGTTACAGTCAAGTGTAGACCCTTACAAACACCTGGTACTCAGGCCTGTGGTCCATTCAACCTCTCCATGCAGTTCTGCTGGGTAGAGTCATTAGGAAACCTAGTGGGCTACAACAGCCTACAAACAGCATGGGCTTATCAGAGCAGCAGTCTCACTCCTGATACCCATTTTCTATCTTAATTCATTTTCTTTTTATTGTAACCAAACAACTGATAACAACTGACGGGAGGAAGGATTTATTTTGGCTCATACTTTAAAGGGCTAGAGTACATTATGGCAGGGAAGGCATGGCAACTGAGACTCTGTCTACAGCTGCTCCTTGAGGAGCTTTTTATATCTCAATGGATCATGAAGCAGAAAGAGCTGTCAGTCCAGAGTAGGGCCAGGCGATAGACCTCAAGGCCCACCCTTTAGCAATCCACTTCTGCCTGCTAAGTCCCACTCCCTAAAAGGTCCACAGCCTCCTCCAGACAGAACCACCATCCAGGACCAAGTGTTCAGACACAAGAGCCTGTGTGGTACCATTGTATATTCAAACCATAATAACCGACTGCAAAACTAGGGGAGGGCTATAAGGCATAGTATAGGTCCTGGAGGAAGACTGCATCCAAATAACACCACCATATGCTACCTGTGCAACAACCTTTGGTGTCTCAATGTCCTCATCAGGAAAATAGGTTTAATCACATATAATTGCTGGGTTTAAAATAAATAATACATGTAAAGCTCTTGGCATAGGGCCTGGTATGTAAAAAGCATACAGTAAATGTTCAGTTAGTGTTTTTTTAATTTCTACTTGCCTGGGTTGTATTTCAAGTGGGGCAAACATATTCATATCCCTGTGTGATGGTTAATTCTCATTGTTAATCATCTAGGATTTGGAATCATCTAGGAGACACATCTCGGGATGTGTCTGTGAGGGTGTTTCCAGAGGCTTAACTGACCAGGAAGGAGCCACTTTGGCCGTGGGTGGCAGCATCCCATGAACTGGAGTCCCAGACTGAGTGAGGAAGTCAGCTGAGTCCCAGCATTCACCTCTCTCTACCTGCCTGCATGTGCAGGGCAACCGGCTGCCTTATCCTTCCGCAACTATTCCTTCCCACAAGCCCTTCTCTCAAGTCGCTACTGTGGGGTAGTTATCACAGCAGTGAGGAGTACCTACTGGCATGTGAGAGTTTACCCATGGCTGCCTGAATTACCTCTGTAGAGACTTCATAGTCAATGATACCACAGCGCCTTGGTAAGTGAATGATTTGAGCTACTGCCCAAATGCCCATATCTTAATCCAGCTCTGAAAGTAGGGTCATGAGAATAGAAGAACAGAAACCGAAGAGAGGACAATGACAGATACTGCGGTGAGGAATAGTTCCAGTGTAACGCCCCTTAATCTACCCCTCTAAACCTGACACACCTAACACGTTTCATATGCTCCTTTTCTAGATGTTGAAGTTGAAAAGTCACTCTAAAACAAAACAAAGCAAGATGATTTTTGGGCTCCCGCTGGAGAGACTTAAACTTAGCAAACTAGACATTTTCATATTTTGAAGATGGGGTAGGAAATATATGAAGAACTCCCTTAGTAATTGTTAAGTCTCAAACCTTGGAACAAATGGCTGAGGTGCCTATTTTAACACATCAAAGCAGACTTGGTTGCCAGGTTCTCCCAGCATCCCTCAGTCCCTAACTCTTACAGGGCAGGACTGGCCCACCCTGTCCTCTACCCTGAACTATCCAGACAAGGGCTGGGCTGCCCTTCCCCCATAGACTCTTCTCTATATAACCATGCCATTTTGGTTACCTACCTCCCCTCCCCATTTTTTATTTTTTATTTTTAACCCTTTGCCCTCTTGGCTGCTGTACCTGGTTCGCCTCTCTTCCACTCTCTCCTCCCATGGCTTAGGGTGATGTCCACTCTGGACTCTCCTGGATATCCCTGCCTCTGGCTATGTTCTCCCTTTTATCTACAATCAACTTTCTTCTCCACCATACCTAGGGGCAGTCAGGTCCTTCCTTTTTTATTTCTTTTTTTTTTTCATTCAATAATAACGTATCCAGCGCTTAACAGTCTCTCTTATTTGAATCTTGAGACAGCCCATGTATTTAATCAGGGAAGCTTTCTTACTTTACAGATGAGGAATTTAGGATCAAAAAAGTTGATGGAGTTACACATGTTGCACTCAAAGTTATTGGAAGAGGCAAGCGCTTGATCAGTTTTCTTGATTCATTTATCCTCATACTTCCTTAAGAAAGCTTCCAGAATCAGGGCAATGCAGTTAGAGAGTTCCCCTGCTAAGTTTTTGATCTTAGGAGGAATGATGTGATCAGAACTGTCATTTGGGAAAACAATATTTCTTCTAGAGTCTTCTTGAAGAAGGTGAAAACGAATCTTATTCTCTTGACTTTCTTGGGAAGGTTGTTATAAAGCCATTCCTTTAAAAAAGAATCCCAGACATAGGCAGTTTTTAAAGCCAAAGTGAAGGTTTGCAAGTCATTTAAACACTCAATTACTTGAGGAGGGACTGAGACGCCAGGGGATGGAGTATTTATAGCTCTGTGCTAAGAGCCAGTGTGTATATTTATTTGTACAAGAGTGGAATTCTGTCTCTGGATCATTTCCTGACTTGTTTGAGAATCTGGGCAAGTCGTTTATTATGTCTGTAGATTTTGGAATTATAGCCTTGCCTCAAAGATGCGTTGTGTGAATAAATGAACCTCTGCTGTAAATCTTGCTTAAATTTCTCTGATGAAAGGTATATCAGTGTTGATAGTTGTGGAGAATAAGGGTACTGACAACAGGAATAATACAAGTGCCCAGAATATGTGGTACCGTTGCTCTGAGCGCTTCCCATGCATCGTGTGTGTGTGTGTGTGTGTGTGTGTGTGTGTGGGGGGGGGGGGGATGACCACAAACATTTGACTAGAAATGATTACTATTGTAATTTTAAAGTACAAGACTGAGAAAAATATGTAGCATGAATCTTAGAAGGTCTTATTAATAAAATCAAACCTGAGGCAGGTATTGGGGTGAACACTGGAAGGTCAGAGAGACAGAATAAGCCACAGCTATCTCACCTCGCTGAATCCTCAGCTGGTCTTGTTTCCTCAGACTGGATGCCCCGAGCCCTCATCCAGAATGGGTCTCAGCTGAACTGCTGCTAGAAGCCTGAAAGCTTAACCAGCCACATGCTTCTCCAGGCCAAAGGCCTCTCCAGGGCAAATGCCTCTAGTTTCTGGTCCTCACGCCTTATATATCTTTCTGCTTTCTACCACCACTCCCTGGGATTAAAGGCTGACTTTCTGGGATTAAAGGCGTGGGTCACCATGCTTGGGTGTATCCTTGAACACATGAATTTCTGCCTCTGGAATGTTAGGATTAAAGGCGTATGCTACCACTGCCTAACCTCTGTTTCATATTGTGGCTATTCCGTCTCTGACCCCAGATAAGTTTATTAAGGTACACAATATTTTGGGGAACACAATACCACCACAAAAATATGTTCTTATTCCATCCCTTCCTATTATATTCTCCTTCACTCATCACAGCCAATAGATTTTTATATATTCATATAAGTGCATGTACAAGTGTATATAGCTGACTTAGATATTAGCATGATTCAATGCATGTTTTTTACTTTGTTAATATGGCAAGAAATTTCTAGCATATAAAACTCTTTAGCGAAGCATAACGTACCTCTGAGTTCCCTTACAGAAAGACTTTGAGGTTGCTCTAGAATGAATACTACAATAAGTACCATCTTATTGTCGTATCATGTGCGCATCTGTGTGTATCCTTTTACTTGCTAGAGTCCTAACCTGGAATCAATGGTTTAAACATTAAGTCTTTGAGGGCATTAATTTGTATGTCATGTTATACTCCCCAAAGCCTATACCAATTTACACTGGTAGACTTAGCACAGAAGGACCTACCCTCTGTGCCTAAACCAATATTTTTTGTATATTATCAGTCTTTCTAAATTTTGCAATTCCTTGGTTACTGTTGAGGTTGATTTTCATGCTTTATCACCTTTCCCATCTCTTCTGTGCATTGCTTGTTCAGAAGTTTTATTTTATATTTGTAAAATCTCTTAAAATAAACATGATTCTGAATGTGGTGTTAGTTCTTATTTCTCTTGATTTATTTTAGGATGCTGACTTTTTTTCTTTTTCTTCCCCTTTTCTAAAAGCTGCTCTCAAGTTTTCAATTCTTGTGGAGTTAATTACTCTGAATAGTCATGGGAAAGGAAACCATTAAAAACACTGCCCCCAGGGCTGAGTGTGGTGATGCAAGTCTTAATCCCCACCCCTACCCTCACCCCCACCCCCACACTGGGGAGGCAGAAGCTGGCAGTTCTGTGAGAGTCCCTGGCCAACCTGGTCTACATAACAAGTTCCCAGTCAGCCAGAACTAAATGGTGGGACACAGTCTTAAAAAGACAACAAACAGTTTCCCCTAAAGCTTAATAGTTGTTTCAAATCATTGTACTGGTCCATGCGTTTATATTTTATATTCAGCATGTTTGTTAAATCTCTCTCTCTCTCTCTCTCTCTCTCTCTCTCTCTCTCTCTCTCTCTCTCTCTCTCGGTATGTGTGTGTGTGTGTGCATGTGTGAACAGAATTCAATTCTGGTGTCATTTTCCAGGGGATTCCTACCTAGTTTTCTGAGAAAAGCTCTCTCACTGGTCTGGGGATTTCTAAGCAGGCTAAGCTGGCTGACTGGCAGCCCCGGGGATCTTCCTATCTGTACCACCTCAGTGCACCTGTCACCCTGCCTGGCCTTTTACCTTATTTGTGGCAGTTGCCTTGCAAGGAGACACTTAGTCTTAAGATTGTTGTGGAATATTATTTTAAGATGTGCTACATTTGTTTATGCTGTGAAACACTGTTTAATAATGCAAACATGTTGCATTCCTTCATGTTGCAGTCCTTTGTTTAACCCTGTGAAGCTGTGTTACTTTGCCTGTCTAAAACACCTGATTAGTCTAATAAAGAACCAAACAACCAATAGATAGGCAGAGAAAGGATAGGCGTGGCTGGCAGGCAGAGAGAATAAATAGAAGGAGAAAAGAGATCAAGGAACTCGAAAAGGAAGGAGGAGGACATCAGGGGTCAGCCACCCAACTACACAGGAAGCCATGGAATAAGAAATAATGAAAGGTATACAGAAATAGAGAAAGGTAGAAGCCTAGAGGCAAAAGATAGCCGGGGTAATTTAAGTTAAGAAAAGCTGGTTAGAAACAAGCCAAGCTAAGGCTGGGCATTTATAAGAAAGAATAAGCCTCCATTTATTTGGGAGCTGGATGGCAGGCCCCCAATAGGTTTCCTGTAACTCGTTAGTAGGTTTCTCTACCGACTCAGTAAGTCAGATCAAACCAAATTAAAAGTAAAAGACCAGGTATATTTGAGCAAAACACTCCCAAGTGACTCTACCAGCCCCTACAGATGAGGCAGGGGAAGGGAACAGGAGAGAAATCATAGGACCTGAAGGAGGGGACTTAAATACCCTGTAGGTGCTAGGTGATGACGCATCCTCCACAAGCTGGGTTTGTGCCCAATTTTGGTAGGCAGGGTCTTGAGCAGCCAGCAGCTTTTCTGAGAAGGTAGGGTTTGGAGAGAGAGAACTGGGGTCAAGCTGGGGATCCCAGCTGAACATCCCCAAAAGAGCAAAAGAGACAAAAGAGTAGAAACAACCAACAACATAAGACCTGTTTCCATCGTTTGGTATTACCTAGTTTAGATCTAAATAAGAGGCAGACGTGAGGAGGTTGAAGCAAGACAAATGCAGACTCTGATCTAGGGAGAAATTGTTTGTTCTCCAAAAGAAAAGTGCAGGATTTGGTGACTCATATATAGTAGAAACTCAGAAATATGTGTGAGAATCAATTCTAAGGATGTAGGCCCAAAAGAATATACCAGGATTAACATAGGATATGAATATATTTACCAGCTATTCTGGCTTTACTCTTTTAAAGCTGGCAATGGCGCTAATGGCTTGCTTAGATGACTAAATGTGAGCTCAGAGAAGGCCTACGTTCAGAGAAGTTTGATGCCAGAAGCTCACTAGGATGATGCATGGACAGACTTAGGGTTTTGGAAGTAGGTTTCAGATGTGACCTGTACATCTACTTCCCTCCCATATCTCCCAAGAAGTTCTAGAGGAGCTCTTCTTCCCCAAACACCAGGAAATGTGACAGTGAAGAAGGCACCGGGGCCCTTGGCAAGCTCTGTGGTACCTGTTCCATGAGGTCAGGAGTGACAGAAGATATTTGGATATTAAACCAGATACAATACAGCTTTTAGCCACCTTTAAACACTAGCCCTCTGCCCCTTTTCTCAGAAACACGGTGCTCTTGCTTTCCTGGAGAGGGAAGTGTTGCGATATATGCACGGGGGACCCCGAGGGTATCCCACCTGTGCAGGGAAACATGCTGACAGGCTGGGCAGAGGCAGCAGTGGGCAGGGGTGGGGGATGGGGGGTGAGACACACCACGCAGGCATGGCAGCTGCGGTGGCGGCAGACGTTCATTCACAACCCAGGCGCTGCATCCATGTAGAAAGAGTTTATTATACTATAGAGATAAAGAGACAGAAAGACAGGAAGGAGAGAAAGGAAGAGAAGAGAAGAGAGGAAAAGCAGAGGTGTGCACACCTCATGGCAGGGAAGAAAGAGAGTGGAACAGAGAGAGGAAGGGGAGGGAATTTTCCTTAAAATGAGATTTACATCAGGATGCAGGGCAGCCCCAAGGGGTGGGTCAGAATATTTAACAGGAAGTTGCTAGAGCAAGGGCAGACGTTTGCATTCCGAATCTCTGGTACTCTTTCTCCTGACTGCTGAGTAACTACTTTAGGGTAGGGTGGGAATGTGAAAGTCCACTGCAGACAACAGCAGACAAGGGCCTAGATGTGCTCTCTCACACACTTCAAGGGAAAAAAAGGGGGGGGGGAAATTATGCAAGAAATCGGGGTAATATGTTAGCCATTAGAACTGTTTGCCATATTTCCATTGCTCCAAAGGGACATAACTGCGCAAGGGTGTGCTTTTGAACACTTCAAATCACAGTATCAGAATTGAGAGAAGGAAAGGAGTGAATTTTAGCATTCTTCAAAGAAACTACTTTGCCCCCCTAGTCAAAGCCAAGCCCTTTCACTGATAGTTTGAGTAGAATATATTCCAGAAATTAATTAACCAGTACCAATTTACTACAGTGCCCAACCTTATCACTGATAAGGCAATTTGTTTTCCATATTGAAAATAAGAACCCATTCCTAAAAGAAAAAAATTGTAATAGGCTGAAAGAGAAGGTATACCATCCTTTTTTTATCCAGACATGCCTAGCGCTGGCTCATAACTTCAGCTCTTGCCGAGTAGACAGAGGACCCACTGCTTACGTTTCACCATCTGAGAGACTCTGAATACTCCTCAGGAGGCTTTGTCTGTGTCTTGAAACCCTTCCCGTCACCACTTTCTCACCTCTGCAGCCAGGCCAGAGCCTGGTATGGCAACTCCTAACCCTGACAGGAAGAAAGCACCTGCTGCAGTCACGAACTTGAGGTATTTTATCCAAGGACAGAAAATCATAAACGGACAGAAGATCATTTCTTTTTATTATAGGTTATGCATTAATTTTCTCAAATTTGTACAGGGGCAGCCCAGTGTCTCCCGGTGTGAGACACTCCCTGGGTTGTGTGGGAACACTTATCTGTTCCCCCAAACCAGCTTTCTAATTGTTACTTCCAGCTTCGACTAATGCTCTTAGAAGTCCATGTTCCCTGAGGACTTTAGACTCATAAAAAAGTCTAAAGAAATTTACCAAAAGTAGTAGGTAAAGTTAAGGGGCATCACTGCTGTCACGTGTCACCGTTCCTCCATTCAGATTGCAGCTGGGGTGCTCCTATCGTTCGCCTTCCCATCCATCTCCTTTTTATCCCCAACCAAGTCAAACATGGAAGTGAATACAACATGAATTCCTTACTTTATGATTTTAAATCTCAAGACCTTTTTGCATTCTTAAAAATCACTGAAAAGTTGGGATGGAACTCTGGGTAGAGGGCTTGCCTAACACGCATGAAGTCTCTAGGTTTGGTCTGCAGCACAGCATAAAACAGGCCATGGTGGTACACTGTAATCCTAGCATTGGGGGTAGGGAGAGGGTGTGAAGACGGGAAGATTGTAAGTTCAGTGTTATCCTGGTTTACATAGCAAGTTCCAGATTAATCTGTGTAGAATACAGGAGACTCTGTCTCACAAACAAAACAGATCATTGAGGAGCCCAGACATCTTTTGTTTGTGGGGGTTATGCTTATTTATAGTTTTGAATCAGAAATTTAAATGAGGGAAATTAAAGCCAGGTGTCCGTGGCTCATTCTGGTTCCAACACGGAGAAAGCTGAGGCTGTAGCTTTGAATTTGAGGCAAGTTTGAGCTATACACAGAATTTCAGGCTATCCTGGGGTACAGAGTGAGACCCTGTCTCAAAAAACAAACAAAATGACTGCTGGTCTGTGTACAGGTTTGACATCTGAGAAAGTGACTCCAAAATGTAAGCCTTTAGTATCACAAGCCTACCCTTTTCCCTGTGTGTTCTGCCTGTGAAGAACCTTGTTTGTAGCGGCCCCTTTGGGGAAGCTTGTCTATTTACTTGAGTACCTGCATTAGGTGCTCAGCCAGCATCAGTTTCTTTTTACTGCCTTGTCCAGTAAGTCAAATATTTGTATTTAGACCCAATTTTTAAACATATGGAGTTACATTTACCTATGTGCTTCATGTCTTCTAGAAATCTATTGACCTTTCTTGTGGCAGTGATATGATAGCTAAGGTTATGTTGTAAGTTTAAATGACTGCATTTAAGAGATCTACAAAACACAAATGCCTCTAACCTGTGAGCCCCACTTGCCCAAGGACAGATAACTTCCTAGGATACTGGGGGCTGTTGTTCGTGTGAGATAGCAAGTCTTGCGTTTTCATTTCTGTAAACAAGCTAGGTTGCCCCAACTACACAGAATGTGCTTGATCACATATAGGCGAGAGGTATGTAGGCAGGAAGTATGTCAGGATGTATGCTTGTTTCTGATTGGATGAAGGTGGGAAGTATATAGCCTTGTGGGATTTGCCTTTATAAATCTCTGACTAATGTTATTCTGGGTCATACTCGGGGAATCCTGGGTATGGACCTGGCCAGTGGCCATCATCCTGGCTGGTATTTAAAAGAGCTTGCTTTGCCGGGTGGCGGTGGCACACACCTTTAATCCCAGCACTCGGGAGGCAGAGCCAGGCCGATTTCTGTGAGTTTGAGGCCAGCCTGGTCTACAGGACGAGATACAGGACAGGCACCAAAACTACACAGAGAAATCCTGTCTCAAAAAGAAAAAAAAAAGAAAGCTTGCTTCAAATTTGGCTTAAAAATTGTTCTACTGGTCTTATCACCTGGGGGGATTAACAGTGATAACTTTCATCCTGGTTATTCTATAATTAATATTTGTTTTTTTAAATGTCTTTATTATTTCAATTACATTTTTAGAAAAGAGAAGTGGGAAAACCTTTAGTCTTATTAGCCTCCCCACTCCCCCCCACCTTGGGTTTTTTTGAGACAAGGTTTCTGTGTAGCCCTGACTGTCCTGGAACTCTCTCTGTAGACCAGGCTGGCCTCAAACTCAGTGATCCACCTGCCTCTGCCTCCCAAGTGCTGGGATTAAAGGAGTGCACCACCACTACCCGGCTGTTAGCCACCTTTTTATGTGGCACTGGGAATCAAATTCAGGGCCTTGTACTTGCTGGACAAACATTCTGCTACATTCAAAGCCCACTGCTTTTTGAAGTCTGGAGTATGCCTTGCCCTTGGAAGTGAGAATTTTAGCTTTCTATTAATTTGGAAGAATCTGGGTGTGGAGAAATGGCTGAGTAATTAAGAGACTTAGCTGCTCTTGCAGAGGACTAGAGTTTGGTTCCCAGAACCTGTGTTAGGTAACTTATGAATGCCAGTCTCAGCTCCAGGGGATCTGACACCTTCTTCTGGCTTTCACGGGCACCTGCATGTATGTGTGCGTGCACATGCACAGACACAAACATCGAAATAAAAAAGTCCAAATATTTGGGAGTGACCTTTTCCCTAGTTGGCTTACATAGGGAGATTTTAAGCACGTCTGTGAGTGGAAATACACTCCTCACCTCGTTGTCCAGATTTGTTTCACAGTCTCTCTCCAAAGTTCCTTTCAAGGGCAGGGAGGTTATACAAGCCAGAGCTGTCATAGTCTATCAGCCCTTCTAGTTGGCTCAATCCCAGAGCAATGTTCTGTTTTTACTCCAAATAATTCATCGTTGAGTTTGGCAGTGGGAGTTGGGTCTGATTCTTAAGGTCTTGTTAAAGGCTATCCTTTTCAGTACATGTTCATGATTTCATCTTTTCTGGTATGAAATTAAGATAAAAATATCTTTTCCACCAAGTTCTAAATCAAACAGATAAAAACTCATGGGGAGAGAGATTGGGAGGGCTAGAACAGGGTGGGAGGCTCTGTGTTGTCAGTAAATTGGGTGATGCAGAATTAAGGACAATGTCATTCACAATCAGATGTGTTAGGGTGTGTGTGTGTGTATGTGTGTGTGTGTGCACGCGCGCGCGTGAGTGCAAATATTAACAACATATCAAAGTCTGAAAGTATAGAGAAAATTAGACTCCACATTGTATTTATAGTGTCTTTCTTTTTTACTTTAACAGAGATAAAGCTCACAAAGGTTCTGCGCAAAGGTTGAAATTTTCAACAGTTAAGTAAAAATTCCACTATCAGCCTGGTGTAGTGGTGCACGCCTTTAATCCCAGCACTAACAAGGCAGAGGCAGGTGGATCTCTGTAAGTTGGAGGCCAGCCTGGTCTATAGAGTGAGTTCCAAGATATCCAGGATTGTTACACAGAGAAACCTTGTCTCAAAAAACCAAAAAGAAAAAAAAAATCCAGTATCAGGGAGAGTTGTGTTTAGGAAGTGTTTTCAGGAAAAGTATGTGTACTTTTGCTCCTAGCAATGGTTCCAAACTCATTCACAGTGCTTTGATACATGCTCAGATATTTTTTATAAGTATATTTTTTATACTTTATATTAAAAAGTTTCTATTTGGGACTAGGAAAGAAAACAAACTGAAGTAAAAGTTCTTGATCTGAGAATGCCACAGCTAAGAATAAATTAATAAGTCAATACTTATTGATGGACTTAAGGCAAAATGGCTTGGAAGAATTTGAAATTTTTAAGTGGCTTTTAATAGTTGCAAGTTCAGCAGGTAGCTGTTTTCACCACTTGTTTAGAATGCAACCTACATGGTGAACAACAGTAACCATTAGCACCATATTTAAAACTTCCACGAGGCTATAGGAATGGTACAGCATGTGGGAGGCCTTGGTGGGTTGGGCCAAGGTGCCCGGTGGGTGAGGGAGACACACCACGCAGACATGGCAGCGGTCTTCATGGCATGGTGGTGGAAAGTTACTCACACCCCAGGCGTGGCATCCATGTAGAAGTTTATTATAATAAAGAGATAGAGAGAGGGGGAAAGAGGGAGAGAGGAAGAACGAGAAAGGGAGGGAAAGAGGGAAAGCGGAGGTGTGCATACCTTATGGCAGGACAGGGGGGAAATGCGGGGAGAGGAAGAAGAAGGGAGGGGTTTTTCCTTAAAAGAGGATTTATGTCAGAATGCAGGGCGGGTCCCCAAGGGGCAGGCCAGAATGCCAACAGCTATGGAAGAGTGAACTATTGTCAGAAAACATTCACCTCTTCCCTCTAACCCTTACGGTAGTGATTTTTCTCTCTGTAAGACTGATGTTAAGTTTGACTTTTTTTTTTGCCCCTAATAATGTGGATGGAAAGATAAGATATGTTCCCAGGGACCTAGAGGGGGAGGGAGATAACTCAATAAGGAAGATGCTTGGTGCACAAGTGTGAGAGTCTGGGTTCAGATCCCTATGCACATGTAAAAGCAGGTGCAGCGGCACACATCTGTTCCCCCAGCATTGTGGGGTGGCAGAAACAGGCAGATTCTAGGGGCTTGCTGGCTGGTCAGTGACCCTCTTCCTCAAAAAATAAAGTGGAGGTCATAGAAGAGGACACCCAGTATTGACTTCTGGCCCCCACATCATATAAATGGGCATGAGCACACACACATGCATGCATTAAGAAAATAAACATAATTGCCCAGTTTGGCTTGGGCACTGTTTCTGCTTTCCGCCACACACAAGCAGAGCATGTCCCAGACTCTTCCTGGGCCTTGGGGTAAGAAGAGAGGAGGATAAGACTCAGTCCAACCTTCAGTCCCACCCTCTGTGTGATGAGAAATATGTGTTTGGGATTATACGCTACTGAAATTGTATGTGTGTGTTGAATTGTCTGTTATTGAATGGAACTTGAATCCACATTCCTTCCCTCAAGAACTGACTTGCAAGTTGAGTGCTTTCAATCAGCCATTCTTGGCACTGCATGTTCCTCTTCTATCACTAGTCAGAGCATACGTTTCCAGACTTAGATATGGCTTCAGAATCCCGTTTGGACATGTGCACAAGGAATTGCCACCAAACAGACAGAGTGGCTCTTGAGACGGCTCTCAATTGACATTCTGTCTTCTAAGTTTATTGATGACTTTTACTTCAGATCTGCTTCACCTTGGAGAGCTCATTTTGAAATTAATTTTAAAATTATTATTGTGTATGTATGATGTGTTGTTTGTGTGTGTGTGTGGGGCACATGCCCTAATGTCTATGTGGAGGGCAGAGGAGGGAGTCAGCTTACTCCTTCTTTTATTTGGGTTCTGAGGACTAAACCTGGGTCATCACTTGCATAACAAGCACTTTACCTCCTGAGCCATCTCACCAGCCCTCATCTGAAATTTTTTAAATGCTTAGCATATCATTAGTATTTAGAAACACTTACACTACATTGCTAATATTATTGAAATTCAGAAGATGTGACTTGATCAAGGTTGCATGCTGAGACTCGAACCCCATTTATTTACCCTGAATGCTCACCTTCTTCCATTGTACCCAAGGCTGGGCCTCAAATGTGGCAAAGGGATCCTGTTGGCAGTGGTGCTTGGATTTCTTCTAGTTTGCCATTTCCTAGATTCCAGAGACGTGGAGTGTTTTAGAAACCTCTTTTTCTGCAAGGGTTGATGTCCAAGTGTTTTCACAGGTGAAGATGATGGTGAGGGAACTCAGGAGAGAACTTGGCTCAGGAGGCTTGTCCTGGTGGAAATATGTTTCTGAGAGTCAATCAGAGCAGTACCAGAGGTGTGGCTGAGAAAAGCCACACACCGCAAGTGTGTCACGGGATGTCAACTTCACTATTAAAAAGGCACAGTGGGACAGTGGAGGCTCCATGGACACATGGGGTTAGAGGATGAGGTAACTAAAATCGGAATTACTTGTTTTCTGGTTAATGGTGAACCAAAAAAAAAAAAATACTAAAAGACTGAGGCTCATGGTTTTTCCCATGAAGAGACTCATCCTTATTGTATCCAGTCACTTGCAGTCAGGGTACCTATATTAGTCAGGGTTCTCTAGAGGAACAGAACTTATAGAATGAATATATGTGTGTGTGTGTGTGTGTGTGTGTGTGTGTGTGTGTGTATGATTTATTAGACTGGCTTACAGGCTGTGGTCCAGCCGGTCCAACAGTGACTGTCTACCAATGGAAGGTCCAAGAATCCAGTAGTTATTCCGTCCATGAGGATGGATGTCTCAGTTAGTTTTCAGTATATGTCAGAATCCCAAAGAAGTAGATTTTAATGCCAGTGAAGGAATGGACTTGTAAGTGAGAGTGAGAACAAGCAGGTGGACAGAGCCAGCTTTCTTCTTCCATGTCCTTTATACAGGCTACCAGCAGAAGGTGTGGCCCAGATTAAATATAGATCTTTCCTCCTCAAAGATCCAGATTGGAAGTGGATTTCCTGCTTCAAATGATTCAGTTAAGCAAAAATCCCCCACAGGTGTGCCCAGTCATTTAGACTTTAGTTAATTCTAGATATAGTCAAGTTGACAACCAAGAATAGCCATTACAGTAGCCATGTGAAAAGAAATCCCTGCTAAGAATGGGATTTTTATGTAGTAGCAGGCCAAATGTTCTTCTATAGCTCTGAGATGAGATTGCTATTGTCCTATTTTATGTTTATCCTGCAAATGATGTCAGTTTTTTTTGAAGTGCTTATGATTTTGGCCTTGTCATTCCTGCCACTAGGCAGCTTCCAAATTGTCTACTCTTGGCAATGTTCAATGGTGTGTCCCCTGTCCTCTGTCAGGGGCTGCTCGTTTGAGCTGCCAAGAGGGTTTGCTTTATTGCTCAGCTAGACAAGTCCTGTGCTGCTTTATGACATTTCAAAGTGAATCGATGATAGAAATTTCAATTTGTTTCAGAAGAGAGTTGACAACAGGTCTGGAGCTCAGACAATGAGTGGCCAGATCTTTAGAAAGAATTGATTTGAGCACACATGGATGGAAGGAAGGCTGAATGCTGTTTCAGCATGCAGTTATTATCTGGAACCGTCTTTATAACTAAGTCCTGACACTAAAGAATGGGTAGTGAGACTAATATTCATGATCAGAATGCCTTCCTGCCTACTTTGCTAAATATAGTAATCATAGATTGTTTCTTTCTGTTCCTCCCCATTCTCAATACCTGTGATTCAGAAGGAGTGATTTCCCATCTAGGTCAAGGGTAGGCATGTGACCCAGGCCTGTCCAATGAGAAGCATGGATTTGATTTATGGATGAACAAGTTTGGTGTAACAGTCAAATCCTGGACATTGACAGCATTATATTTTCAAAGTGGGTTTTCAAATAAGTCTCCCACAGGGTTACAGGCAGATGCATGGAAAATCTAACAGCACATTTTGGTGGTGGGGGAACCTATTCATGGTAAGGTATTGGTTATAGAGGTAAGACTGAGAAGTCGAGAGAGAGAGAGAGAGAGAGAGAGAGAGAGAGAGAGAGAGAGAGAG